>JAODTR010003195.1:0-13000 GCA_025399935.1 Amblyopsis rosae
TATATATACAGTCTATGGTGACGTCACAGAGGGTCTGTCCATTTATATATACAGTCTATGGTGATGTCACAGAGGGTTTGTCCATTTATATATACTGTCTATGGTGACGTCACAGAGGGTCTGTCCATTTATATATACAGTCTATGGTGATGTCACAGAGGGTTTGTCCATTTATATATACTGTCTATGGTGACGTCACAGAGGGTTTGTCCAAGGCCGGTGGTTTTTTCTAGCGACCAATGTGTAACTGAACATGAATCACAAAGAAGAGAGGACCTTTGGCAGCATCTGTGGGGATAGAAGTGATGTGTGTGTGCGTGTGCACGGGTGTCCTCAAACATTGTCACACTCTTTGATCTTGGCGAAACATTACAAGATGGAGGAAAAAGGAACAAAAGCAGAAGAGGCCTTGGCCCAAGATGTTTTCCTATTGTTAATAGGGCTTGCTAGCCCACCGGAAAGCCAGTCCCTGTGTTCACTGAGGCCGGTCATTAGACGATGCCATTTAATACTAGAACTACCGGAATTCTATAACTACTATAATGGCCATACATTATTTGTGTATAATTTCAATAAGATATATAAAATCTAAGAATAAATTGATCTGTAATGTTAGGATAGGTAATAATAAACATCAGAAAACTACATTTTAATTCTAATGTTAATTCTAATGACCAGGAGACATCACTATCGGAACCTGCACCTCCATCAGACTCAGCCTCATCAAGGCTCTGAAGCATGGCTAAAGCCTCTGTGGCAGTCATTCTTCTTGCTTACATTGTTCTGTTCTCTATTCAAATTTTCAATGTGGTTGTAGCTCAAAGCTAAGTTTCAGCTTTGCAATAGACTAACAGACTAAACTAGACTAAACAGACTAAAGAACAACAAATTTTTGCTAGGCAAGGAGCAAATGATACACTGTCTGTAATGCATATTGTCAATATGACTGTTATGGCCATTCAAGGTAAAAATACTCAAAACTCTTTTGTGTTTTGTAAGTTTAATAAAATAAAGACACATTTAGGAAAAGTCAGGCTCCTATAGTTACATGGGTTTTATTTCAACAAAATTATTACATTGCAAAATAAAAAAAAAGTCAAAATGACCTCGGTAGTTCGTGTGTTAACTTACAAGAGAAAATAATTCATGAATATAAAAACATATACTGCATAATAAAATCATTCCTGCAGAAAGATTGAATAGAAATCCCAGAAGCTCTTTATTATATCCAGTTTAACTGCAAACATGGACACAACATAGAAATCCACGTAAAACCTTAATTATGAATTATATAAAAAAAAACTTAGGGAGAGGGGGAGAGACTGTGAGAGAGAGAACACCTTGACCAACACTATTACATAATACTGTACTGTAACAGCATCTTAGACAGACGGGGTGGGAGATGGTTGTGAATGAATGAAGCTGAAGCCACTCAGGATTGTGTTTGTTTCAGACGGGTGATTGTCGATGGGCCTGATTACAAGCAAGGACAGGAGGGTGTCCTCTCACTCGCTTGCTTCCTTAATATTATTCATCTCTCTCTCACTCACTCACGCTTGCTCGCTCTCTCTGACACTCCAGTTGCGGAGCACTCAAGTGTGGGTACAGGAGGAACTGTGTGTGTGTGTGTGTGTGTGTGTGTGCATGTGCGTGTGGCACGGGGGGTTCTCATGAAGGCGTAGGCTAGAGGGAAACACAGAATTGATCAGCAAACAGACGGCTGGATGAATGAGAGGAGAGAGGGATGGAGACCGGGCATGGGCGGAAGGATAGATGGAATAAACCGAGGGGAGCGTGAGAGTGGGGGTGGATGGATGGTGGGTGGGTGGATGGATGGATGGATGGACGGATGGATGGACATTTAGGTGGGTGGATGGATGGATGGATGGATGGATGATGGCTCTAATGGATGGATGGATTGATGGATGGATTATGGCTCAATGATGGATGGATAGATGGACGCACAGACAGATATCTCTGGGCTGTGGGCTGGTGAATGGCGGGGGAAGAGCTAAAGCTCACAAGAGAGAGGGATGGTGGAAGGCAAAGGGGAAGAAGAGGGATGGTGGAAGGCAAAGGGGAAGAAGAGGAGTGGTGGGCGAGCATGACAAGTGTGTTGTGGCCAGGCTGCGTGAGGCCAAGTGCTCTGCTCTTGTGTGGCATTAGCACACTTCGCCGGAACACGACAGCCAATACCGTGTGAGAGAGATTGGTTTGTGGCTGCTCTCTGTTCTGGCTGGGCCACCTGTGACGCACAGGTGCATACTCAATCAATCAATCAATCAATCAATCACTCATGTGGTATGCATTTAGAAAGGCCTACGGCCCTGTGCGTGTGTGTGTGTGTGTGTGTGTGTGTGTCCGTGTGTGTGTGTGCGCGCGCGGGTGTGTGTGTGTACATCAATACCCATGTTCGTCAACGTGCATTATGGACTTGTGGGCAAAGCATCTGGGATCCTCTCCTGCAATTCTGGTGACCTGGCTCTCTTGAGCCAGCGTTTTCCCCATTACGCGGAGTGGCATTCCATTTAGGTGGTGTCATTCATCTTTCCTGTTCCCAGATGTGATAGGGGCTCTCGTGCTACCGCTAACCCTGGCCACTCTCTAAATTTTCCTCTCTCTCTCTGACACTCTGTATCTCTCTGTATCTCTGTTTATCTTTCTCACTCTCTCAGTCCGTGTAGAGAGCCACTGAGCTTTACTTTTGGCTATCATGTGATTATACAACATGATTGCTGAAATGTACTGCACATTCCACGGACGCTGCCTTTTTGGTGACGATGAATGACGAATCAAGGTCAGGTCGGCTATTTTTTACTCTGTAAACAGTTGTGTTGAACTGCAACGGGAAACATGACTCAACTGACAAAGAGCCCAAGCGCTCTGTCTGTGTGTGGGCCCCATCTTAAATTGCTTGAGCGTCATGGCCGACCGACGGTGACAGCAAAATATTGCAAAGCGGTTGATGCTGCTGAAATCTCTGTCTGCGACTCAGATTTTGCCGTCTGCCTAGTTCTGCTTGACGTGAATGTGAGTGTGTTTGCTACGCAAGGAGAGATTGCAGACTTGCGTGCTTTGATTTGAGTTTGTTGACAAAGTGTACAAGGACTTAGAATAGTAAACCCCTCACAACACACTCACAAGAAGTTGTTTTCTAGCTAAACATTTTGGATTCTACACTCGATTAAGCCTATAGCTTCTTATTTTCTGTGGAAGTTTCTCACATTTCAGTGTGGAGCAGAGTTGATAATGTTCGTAAACCAACATCATTAAGAAAAACAAAGACAAACCGCTCAACGTTCTTGGTTAACATAGTTACCCCTGAAGCGCAAATCACTTTGTATTCAGCCTTTTATCTCCCACAGTTTTCTAGTCCCCCTCAGCATAGTTCCCAAACATCTAGGTTCCCATGCAGAACTTCCTAGAGATTATGAACGTTACATTCGCATTGAACATACAACAGTTTCATTTTCTCTTTCAGCATTCAGCACACTTGCCCACCCTTCAACCACAGTGTCTCAATAGACCTTTAAAGTCCTTTTAGCGGGACTGAGTCCTATACATCTTAGTGGCTCTGCAGTATTGCATCAGCGCACACACACGCACACACACGGCAGGTGTTTTCTGATGCAGAACCTTTGAGACTGAGAGAACGAATGTGAAAATAGAGGAAAAAGGTGAGGTAGAGAAACGAGGAAGCAGGTAGGGGGCCAGGATAGGCAAAAACGATGGAGAACGCTAAGTAGTGCAAAGGGAGATGGAGTGAAAGGGTGCACAGAAGAAGGAAGCTATAACTGTGCCGCTCTACAAGCTACTGTACGCGGCTTTGTTCTGCAGACAAACGTTCAGCGTAGGCCGCTCTCTGGGTGAGAGAGAGGGAGGGGGAGAGAGAGAGGATGAGAGAGTGACAGTACACTATTACATAATACTGTACTGTACCAGCATCTTAGACAGGCAGGGTGGGAGATGGTTGTGAATGAATGAAGCTGAAGCCACTCACACAGCAAGCACATTTGAAAGGCTCTTTACAGAGCAGTATGTAACAGTATTGGATTGTCCTCTTACTGTATACACAGTAAGTGTAAAAATACATCACACCTGTTCTGTACAGACAGAATGAATGCAGAGATATGTTCCCACAGAAGAGCAAAGATGTATTGTATTTGCGTGATACTATTCAGTGTCCTACAGAAGTAGTAATAAACGCACACACACGCAAGCACACACAGGCTTCATGCAGTATTTAATGTAACCCCTATGTAAGAATGAGCAGGCCAGTCGATAGACAGATTGCGTCACAAACGCACCCATGCTTTATCAAAATGCAGCGTTTACACTGACCCACCCTGCTGCCTTAGAAACACACACGCATGCACGCTCACACACACACACACACACACACACACACAAACTCTTAATGGAACGTGATGTGGCCTGACACGTCTCATCTACATGCAGGATGTACTCAGAAGCTCTCTGTGGTCCATAATGATAATAAATCTAGACCGAGGAATTGGCACAGCAAGTCTGACAGGCCTTTATGGGTCCTCTCATTCATGTCACACTGGTTACTCTCTCTCTCTCTCTCTCTCTCTTATCCACGCCGTGACACCATTTAGTTAAAAAGCGAAGATTAATGGTTTGGAAGGCTATTATTTTTCTGTCTGAAATGTATATATCATCTCTGGTATGCATAGACCACATGGTCAGATTATGGAGAGGCATGGGATGAATGAAGGCAAAGGATGGCAAACCATTAGGACGTTGTAGATCATATAATATAGCTGAAGCAGCCATAGCAACCATTATGCAAAGTAAAATCATGCCAGACTGCTCAACATTAAGATTTACATCAGTGGTTTTCAAACCTTTTGAGGCCTGACACCCAGGCTGAATGTTTCATACAGTACCGTAGTTGCAGACTATAAAACAACTAACCCTGAACTCCATTGATAAATGGATTGTACTACAGTTTCTCTTTTATTCTTATTTGGTGTTTCTCGAGTATTTCTGGAGTTTTCAAATGACACAGTTGTCTTTGCCAACAGGCAGCTTGGCACAACAGTTAATTTCATGTCCAAATTTAGCAAACCCTTAAAATGGTATCATTCCACTCTAACGAAAATGTGTATTGCTTGTAATGCTTGTGCACTCATTATATTTATAATGGTTTTAGTAATATGGTGTAGCAAATTGCTCAGTTAATGTATTCCATGTTTTTGAAAATTGTACGTATTGTAAACATTAGCAAAAATAAAACGTAAAAAACAGATGGATGGGTTTTGAAAGATGTGGTCATCAAATGTATTTTATGACAAAGCGATGGACCAGTGCTTTAGATCATTCTTGTCAGGCATGCATTGTGGGGAGGACAATCATTAATTGCACTGTGAAGACCCTCTTGATTATGAACTGAAATGACAACAATACCGTTTCAGTAGCTAGAAAACAAAAGAGCTCTTCTCCATGCTCTCACATATTCATGGGACGGAGACGAACGAGATTAGACGTGCGCCCGTGTGCTGTGCAGCTAATGAGATATGAAACTTGTATTTTTATTTGAGCACTGTGGCGGCCAACCTACACCGTGTCGTGCCTGTGCAGCTCGGAGAAGGGCAATGTTGTCAATAATTTGCTGAGAGAGAGAGAGAGAGAGAGAGAGAGAACGAACAAACTCAATGCCTTGTAAGCCCTGACAATGAACTACTGAGACTACAGTGGACAAAATGTAGCCCACACACACTGGGCACTATGTGAAGCGATGTGTTTTTTTTATTTGTGTGTTTGTTGTGGAATGTACGTGGGAGGTTGGAGGGAGGGAGGCGGATTTCGCTCAGGTTAAGGGGTTTTATTGACAAGCCCTCAGTAAACCAGCGGTTGTGCAACAGACTGTTTGTCTGTAAGCCAGAGGGGTTGTTGCCTGTCCAGGGTCACTGTTCACACATGAGAGGGAAAGGCAGCCAGATGGGGGTAACACAAAGGGTGATCCACACGGCCTTTCCAAGGGTAAAATGCCAAGAAGTCTATACTGTCTATACTTTCTCTCCCGATTGTCTTTCGGTTGCCTGTTTTATCAGCTATTGCAAGTTAAATGTACGCTTATACGTTTTGTCAAATTCACCAAATATCTCCTCGCATTTCACTATCTTAGCATTTAAATAACAATTCTTCTACACAGCCCAGGCTCCGTAACTATAGGAACATAAACAAAGTGGCAAACGCCGCTCACATCAACAAAGCCAAACAGTAGATTGGCTTCACAATGTGTTTTAATGTGTGGAGGGATATTGTTTTTTATTTGAGCTCGGAGTTAGCAAGCATTGTCCAGAATAGCAAACCCTGCTGTTAAAGCATTCATGCTCCCAAAGCAGTTTAATTATGAGAGTCCATCATCATCCTCGTCATCACCATCTTCATCTCCACTTCCTCTTCTTAAGACTGTGTGATACTCGGGGACGAGCCGTGACCTTGGATCGCTATGGCGGCGGTTGCCTGCCTCCATAACGAGCTCCCCCACAACAGCCCTGGTTAATGAAGCTTGCCCAGATGCTGCGGGGAGATGCAGCCTCCTGGTAGCCCAGAGTCCCTCTCCAATCTCAGCCTTGCCTTCCCCCATGCCCCGCCCCCCCACACCCCACCTCCGGTTCTCTGTGTGTGTCGTTCAATGTGCTACTAGCCCTCTCTCTCTCTCTCTCTCTCTCTCTCTCTCTCTCTCTCTCTCTCATTCCACATTTCCCATGAAACATTCCCTTTTATCATTCTGTTGGAAACCATAAAATGTGTGTATGTGTGTGTGTGTTTGTGAGTGTGTGTGTGTGTGTATATGTGCGTTCATATGTATTAGTGTGTGTGTATGTGTATATATGTATGTTTGTGTGTGTGTATATATGTGTGTATATATATATATAATATATATATATATATATATGTGTGTATATATATATGTATATATGTATATGTATATATGTATGTGTGTGTGTATGTATGTATATGTCTGTGTGTGTATATATGTGTGTATATATATATGTATATATGTGTGTGTGTATATATGTATGTGTATATATAATATATGTGTGTGTGTGTATATATATATATATCTATATGTATATATATATAATATATATGGGTGTGTGTATGTATGTGGGGGGGGTATCAATTGAAACCATTGCTGCAATACACCTGTTTGCTCAGCGGGCACGGCAACAGCGAGCATGCTGTAAAGAAAATTTGAAAAAATAAAAAGGAAGAAAATTCTACTCCATGTTTGTGTTTTGGGGAAAACGGAAAATATTAAAGCGACTTTATCGCACTGGGAGCTGGTTGAGAACAAAGCCGTTTATCTTTTACATCTTCCCAAGTTCCACTGGCAGTAGCAGCAGAAGCAGGGCGCACTGCTTGCTCGCCTCATCTACCCCACAGCAGAAAATAGCTGAGCTGCTCTCAGCTCCAGTGAAGGGAAATGTTCCCCCCAACACCACACACACACACACACACGCACACACACGCATACACACACACACACACACACACACACACACACACACACGCATGCACACATATGCACAAAATGGATTGATCTACTTTTAGCTCAGGGGAGGAAAAAAAAACTAAAACAACATCCAAACAAACACACCCAAAATGACAGCAAAGGGAACAGCATACCGTGGAATGCCAACAAACTGCCCCACGAATGATTCTTAATGCCTTAAGATTTTATTGTATATTCCTCTGTTTTGGACATTTATATAAAACGTGCTGCCTTCACCCCTGCTGCGCATATTAGAACTAAAATGATCTAATCAGATAATTCCGCCAAGGTTAAATTGAACTGTTCAAGGACGATTCAGCCGCATCGCCGTCTAGTCTCCACCAACATTGTCATCCACAGAACGAGCGTCATGGACGACTTGCCATCTTATTGAGAGATACATTACCAATTTTCACGGTTCACTGTGTCTGTGTTCGTGACTGTGCGTTAGCACTCATGCCGTGACCTTCCCCCTTCTATCTCACGTTCTACACTCACAAGCGTGGTACACAAGCTAATTTCAGGACACAATAATGTATGATTGCGGTACTCTGCCATGTTATCCTTTGTCTTAAAGGCCAGGGTTAGTCATTCTCAAGAATGCTTGCTAAATTCGAGCCCAAATCAAAACCGTATCGCTCAGCTGTGCAGCCTCACCCATGGAAATGCATTATGAAGCAAAGCGTAGAACTACAGCAGTGTTGTCTTTATGTTACTATTTACAGCGCCAGGGCTGTGTAGAAGTATCCGATTATTTTTTCAAGACGCACAGAGAACGGTAAGCTAGCAAAATGCAGAGATATTTGTTGAATTTGATTTCGATTTCTGTAATTTACATTTAGCTTGCAATAGCTGACCATACCTTTAAGTTTACCATACAGTAAATGTATCTTTATTTCCCAAAAAACCCAAACCCTGGGCTCATGAATCCGGCATGCCCAAACTCACTGTGAAAATGAATAACCACCGCCACCTGTCAGTCTGTTAGGGTCTGTTGACAAAGGCTGTTATAGTTAGTTTTTTGCAAAGGCTAGTCCTTTTCCACTGTGGACTGTACATGTATGTATGAGGTTTCATCCGTGTATATAGCATTGGTTCTGCGTTTAAATGTCTGCCCGTGTTTGTGCATGCACAGATGGACCTGAAATGTGCCACCTCTTTTCATAATGTTAGTGTGGTGCCACTCCAACACAGATGGTACTGTCCAGTTTGTGGCATCAGTGGGAGAGTTTAGGTGTGCAGGCAATTAGAAAGTGAATGGGCGGTTTACACATGGAGGGATTTAGGATTTCACTGCTTACAAACCGTAACACAACAAATGTGAAGGTAACATGTTTGTTTGATATCTTGTGTCTGTGTGACTGGAATTTTCTCACCCTGCCTTTTTCTTAATAGGGATGCGGGTTAGTTTGGCTGGAGGATTAGAGTGCTTACAGTATTGGCCTGCAAGTCAGACATGTTTACTTGTTGGCAGGACGTCAAAATAGAAAATGAGAGCTACTCTCATGTGGGCAGCTAGCCCTGCCAGTCATCACCTTCTCCCGCTACACGTCTGACTGGAAAAGCCTTCTGTGTGTATTCAGTATAGCCACTCACAAGGACACTTATACTGTTAGAAGAGCTTTACATTTAGATCAGCGGCTTTTGGTATTTAAAGCCCAGAAGTAGGGCTATGTTGAAAATTCTTTATAATACACATTTGTCTGGAGTGAATTGTCTGCACTTCTAAGTGTGTTAGCATAGCATACATAGGTTTATTACCTTATACTTTTATATTGTTTACTTTATTTGTGTCCAATGAAGCTGTCTCTGGGTCTCAGACAGTCAAGGATTTAAGTTTTGATTAAATATTTTTTGTGGGGCTTCGAGTAGCGATTCAAGGTTTATCTTTATGGAGCAGTTTTCCCATTTAAGTTATGGTCAAGGTTATTTTCAGAGTGATTCAAAACAGTTTGACGTACGTTGTTAAGCACTCAGGTAAAACTGAATTCACTAGTGTGAAAATGCTGCTGAGCAAAGCTGAAACGCAAGCATGCTGACCCTGTCCGTGGTGCAGCTGCATCAAACCTGCAGGTCACAGAGAGCCCTCTCCATGGTTCTGAAATGCAGTGGCTTGAGTGGGCCTACGGGCGCTACGGTACACTTTCACTTACCAACTGAAGCCAAGGCTGGACATATTCGATGTTTCACTTTGTAATTCCTTTCACAAACCTTGCAAGGACCATGGTGAGATCCGCAAGCAAGTAAAAGCAAGTTGCCTATGTTCAGGCGCACTGGCAATAGTAGGCTGATCGCTAACCGGCGCCACTGAATGAACCTTCTGTTTCGTCAAACCATGACAAAGAAATGTTGTTTCTTTTTCGGTTTCAACATTTTGTAATTGCTTCTTTATATATATTAAGCTACATATAATAATGTAAACATATGTATTAATGAATTATCTGGTCCAGTTTGTAAATCGCATTTAACAGGGGAATCATAGCATTTATTTCAAACACTCAAACACTCAAAAGTTGGACCCGACCCGGTTAGGTCTCGGAGTCTTGGAGGCTGTTCAACTTTGGTACTGAAGGGACGCCTCATTCAAGGTTGTTAGAAGCCTGATAAAGACCCGTTCATTTGAATCAGGCGTGTTGGAGCAGGGAGAGATCTAAAACATGCGTTGAATAGCCCTGGTTTATGCGCGTGTTGTTGGCGCTAGCGAAATAGATTGGTCAATTTAAAACAATCATGGCTGCCGTGATGCTGAAATGGCTTGTTTCTACAAGCTATCGATCCTGCATTAAAGGTATATTCAGCTGTTGCAAGCTACATGTAAGCTAATACACTTTTGATCAAATTCACCAAATATCTCCTCACATTTTTACCCGTTCTTTCTGCGTGTTGAAAACATAATCTGATACTTCTACACAGTCCTGGCTCCGTAAATAGGACCATAAACAAAGTGGCGAACACCGCTCGTATCAACAAAGCCGTAGTACTACGCTTGGCTTCACAATGTATTTCGATGTGCGAGGCGGCACCATTGAGGACTGCTGAGCGATACTGTTTCGATTTGAGCAAATCATTACTGACCGTGCCTTTTAATTCCAAGGCCTGACATGGCCTCATTTATTTTTCTTCACGTAGCTTATCAAAGCAAAGCACGTTTGATCATTTTGTTCTCGTTCAGCTGCCTACAGATATGACTTGTCAGCCAGCTCTAGTTGATAACATTTTGAGCTGGCAGCATTCCACGAGGATCACTTGTGGAAAAGGCATGTTCCATGTTGAGTGCTGTCTTGGATTGAGAAATGCCATTTAAAGCATTATGTGCCCTGCTCTTATTCAATGTCTCACTGGTTCCCTGCTAGCTCTGAAATAGCTAACGGAAGGCAGAATGTGTTAGCGGGCAGGAGCGCCAAGTCTGAGACACTGGTTGGAGGGGTTGGGGGGAGGGGGAGGGGGGGATGATGGGGAATAAAAGCATTACATTGGTGCCAGGATTGGATTCTGTCAGTTTAGCTGTGACTTCCAGGCTTTTCTGGGCATAAAGGCATGCAAAGTGGGGGACATATTTGTGTGCGGCACTGCCAGCAAGTCTATGAATCTGATGTTGCTTTTATACTGTTCCCATATTTGTCTGAGGTGCTTGTGGCGTTGAAAGGAGGCTATACTGTTTACATCTTTAAATCTGTTGATATAAACACCTGTGATTAAGTGATATCTTTGAAACTGACCCAGCTTCGTATCAGACATAGATTAGCTAGGAAATTGCAGTGCTGTCACCGTTACAATCCAGCCCAGGTTGGAAAGACTAAAATGAGCCGCACACCTGGTTTGATTAGCTAATGGCTACGCTTATGACAAGCTCCCACACCAATGCCGGCCAAAATAACCTACAATTAATTCCTTGGTTTTTACATTTGACAAAACACCCTTTCTACCCCCCCCATCCCCCTTCCCTCTAATTCACTGTATGAAACGACAACACTGTCTGCACGCATTGCATCAGCGCATCAAGAGTAGAAATGCATCTCTTGTTCAAGCTTTTCGCCGCCTGACTACTTGGTAGTGATTGTTCACTGCCAGCTAGTGGCTGCTTTGCTGATTGTGGATGTGAGTTTGTGGCAGGACTGGCTGGTGCAACTACAGCCCTTATCGGCAAGTCTGGCCATGAAGCAGCCATTTTGGTAACACCTCTGTGAAGATATTAGGAAGACGCATCTAAATGATGGTGGAGAGAGTTATTTGGTCACTGAGACATAAAAACGTCATGAAGACATTCAATAATGATAACAAAATGCATAAAGTGTTTGGTGACTTTGCCCCTGAAATTAGGTCTGAAAAGACGCTTCATCCCACAGGTTCTACTGCTGCTATGCATGCAAAATGGTGAGCGGCATTAGCCGCACGGTGTGCCGCTATGGATTTATCCCATAGAGTTGGTCTGTCTCTTCTATAATGCTGAGAAATATGCCCGCCACCCTCCAGCCTATCACCTTCTAATCCCCTCTTAACTTCCCTGCAGAAACATCTTGACATGCTCGCAATGCCCATTGCGCAATGCCCAATGCTCATCAGATTATGTTTAGCAGTTCGATTTTGTTCTGTTGCATCTCTGAAGAAAGGTCAACAGTAGAGATCCTTCCCCCCCCACACCACCACTCATACTATAAAATCATCTTAATTTTTCAGCGCAATGCGCATTGTTCGTCCATGTGACAGTTAGCCCAGGCAGCCGTTCTGTGTGATCGAGGGTTTGTCAAAGCGCTTTTGACACTGCAGCGCCTTTAGCAATGTGTCTCTGTGTGATCGGGGCGGCATTCATTTGAGGTGGCATTTTGACAATTGGATGCACGCTCATGATCAGCGTAAAGCTGTAAATACAACGAATTTGGTAAATGCAAGGCATGGTCAGTCATTCTCAAGAACGCTTGCTAACTTTGAGCTCTAATCAAAACAATATCCCTCCGCCATACTCGAGGAGATATTTGGTGAATTTGACAAAAACTGACTATAGGCTGGGTCATTGACATCTCATTTCACACAATTCCCAAAGTGCAATTTTGTTGTCTTGCCTAAAGCGGCAGAACGCCCAAGGCCAGCACTGCAAGTGTCTTGCCTTAAAAATCGAAAGAAGAATGGATAATAATGCAATTAATTATTTCCATGCATAACTTACGGTTACGAACAAGTACATTTTTAATATCTTAGTGAATTTACTTGCACGCATTTTAAATGTATTCCATTCATTAATGATATCAGGCCCACATATTTTATGCATCATTCTTTAACAGTGACATTTTGTTTTAGCTGCGTCACATCACTTCGCTTTTTGTTCTCGGCACAGCACCTCCATCTCAGCTTTCCATTATTTACGCCCCCCTTTGCCCACGCCCCATTGTTTCCTATTCCTCCATTTCTTTCTTCTCTTTCTTTACATCCTTTGGGTTGCCTCTCTCTCTCTTCCTCCACATTCTCTCTCTCTGG
>JAODTR010003196.1:0-12999 GCA_025399935.1 Amblyopsis rosae
TTAGTAGCTCGGTGATGACGAGCGCCGAAGTCTGCCCGAGCCACGAGGGGGAGGAGACTCAGAGGGAGCCGTGACACCAGGTCTATGTGAAAGTTAATGGTTACATGATTTACACTGGTTAAAAAGAGTGAAATAGCACTACACTGTTGTTTAAACCTCTGCCTACTGCTGCCAGCTAAAATAATTAGCTGGCCTCAGGCTTTAATGAACATTAATGAGATCAGCTCTGTCCCATAATGACATTTTCCCGTAAAGGCCAGCTTTCAAATTCATTCATCTAATGAAATATCAAGCTGTTATGTTCATAGACTTGAGAACTTACAATAGTCTTTCTATGTCCTCCTAAAGGTGCTGAGGATGGAATGTCTCCCTGCAGTACTCCTTCATCTTCTAGTTGGGAGAGATGTAGCTTAACAGAGGGTATTACCAATGCTTTTATCTGGCTAGTCCTGATCTTTTCTGGTTGTTTTGATTTGTGTGAGTGTCAGTAAGTGAGATGTGCCATCCACTGTTAGGCCTTGGGGGGGAAGGGGGTATGGGTTATAGTTTGACCGTGTGGCAGATCCATGTGGAGCTTTAAATAGAAAAGTAATGCTCTGCCTCAATCTTTCTCTGTGTCATGCAGTGTCCCAACGGAGCCCGTCTGTGACCTCAGAGCAATCTCAGAAATCAGTGGAGAGCCTTTTTTCTGCCAGGTAAGTGATGGAGTCATGCTGAGTGTGAGACTACCTGGTACCAGAAGGTGTACAGCTTGCTAGGAAAAAGTCCCCCCTCCCCATTATTACATTTTTTACTTACTACACTTTAATATAACATACAGTATATTATACTACAGTATACTATAGATTTATCATATAAACAACCATGGCCACGTTAAAAACATTATGTAGCACGTAAAAGTTTGTATGTAGTAAAGCTTGAAACTTTGTAAGTTTCATTGCAGCAGCAGCTACAGGCTATGAGCGACGCATGTAGCTAACTAGCCGTTCATACTTTGTTCCTCTCCATATGCTGTCAGACTGGCTCTCAGTAGGACACGCCTTCTGACTCGAGCTGCCAAAGGCTTCATGTGTCGCTCGCACAGCAAGACCGGCGATTCAGTTGGAGAGAGCGATAATGAGAACAAGGATTATATTCCTCTGGTGGGTACCATGTTTATATGCTCGTATGGATGGCGGCTATTGTGCCATTTGTCTGTCATTGACGTTTTTGTTCGTCCCCGCCTGGCTGTCAGGGAAGGTGCAGGAAGGGTTCTTAACCGTGACCCTTCAAGTTATAGTCCTTTCTTTCTTTCTTTCTTTCTTTCTTTCTTTCTTTCTTTCTTTCTTTCTTTACCTTTATTAGTTTGGGCTACGTTGAATTATTGCAAGTTTATTAAAATACACACTTATTTACCATGGTCTTTAGAAGGCTTTTCAAATTGTAACTGAGATAAAAACATGCACATGTTCCACTCATTTCCCTTTTTGATGTTGTTTGATGCAGTGTGTTGACCTAATTAAAATAAGAAATCAGTACTGTCTCAAACATGTAGTGACTGACTGACTCCCCGGAGAGGCAATCATTATTGTAGCGCCAAGGTTACCTTCAAATGATTTGTTAATGGTAGTAATGACCATACTCTCTGTTACTCACTATGAATGAAAGCATCTGCTAATTGTCCTGAATGTATTGTGAATGGCGTTGGACTCGTCAGCGCTCTGTAAAGCTCTTCCTGTAAAGTTCTTCCTGTAAAGTTCTTCCTGTAAAGTGCTTCCTGTGTGACACAGGTGTCCTTGCAGCTGGCGTGCGGGGCTTTTGTGCTGGACGGCGCCTTGTGCGGTGTCATCAGCGTGCCCATGGACAAGCTGAAGTGGACCTCCCCGTTCACCAGCCACCGGGCCAGCCTGGGCCACCTGTCTCAGTCGGTGGGGCGGCGCTCCAACAGCACTGAGGGCCCTGGGGAGCCCGCGGACCAGCTCGGGCTGCTGAGGAGCCCCCGGGACGGAGCAGGGCCTTTCTCCCCGCTCGGCCCCACGGGCTCCACCGCCGAGCCCCCCCTCTCCCCCAACCCCCAGTCGGACAGCGGGCGCGGCTCCGAGCCAGAGAGCCTGGAGACCCAGGCCCCCGGCGTGGACACGGAGAGCAAGGTGTGGGCCACGGCCGTGGCCCTGGCCTGGCTGGAGCACAGCTCGGCCAGCTACTTCATAGAGTGGGAGCTGGTGGCCGCCAAGGCCAGCATGTGGCTGAGTGGCCAGGGGATCCCGGAGGGGAGAGATCTGGCCTCCGTCAAGGCAGCAGCCAACCAGCTCTTCATCATCCTCAGACACTGGGATGAGAACCTGCAACTCAATATGCTCTGTTACAATCCCAACAGTGTCTGACACCTTATAGAGAAAGGGAGGGAGAGAGAGGAGGGGGAGAGAGAGAGAGGGGGGGGAGAGGGAGAGAGAGGGAGAGAGAGATACTATGCTATCTGATGCTGTAAGACGTTCTATACGTTATGCCTTCTGGTGTCCAATTGTGTCTTGTTGAACTTGTGAGCATTGTGTATTTAGTATGATTTTTGTGTAATATTCTTAAGAGCATATCACAGGCTCAAGGGCCAGAGAGACGAGTGAGATACCTTGATGGTGCCACATGTAGCTATAGATCCATGTTAGCATGGAATCTGATGTGCAGTGTAGCAGAGATTTGTTTTATTTTTAAGTAGTACAAATGTCATTGTTAAATAGCTAGCATGCTCTACCGCAGGCCATTAGCATCATTTATTTACACCACATAGACCGTGTCTGGTTTTTGACATCATTTCCGTTTTGTATTTGTGATCTTTACAGCTATTTCCTATGCCATTTGGGTACTTGCAAGGTACAAATAACTTGCCACTAATGCTGCCAGTGTCTCTTAATGCCTGTTATTACAATATTATTAAATGACAACAGAGACAGTAAATATGCAAATGTCAGCATGGCTAATTCAGTATTAGAAGCTATGAATATGTAATTTTCTAGCATGTCCTTTTTTATTTTATTTTATTTTTACTTTCAGGTGGAATGTCTGACCTGCTTTACTTCTTTCCGTCTTACTCAAAATTCAGCAAAATGGCATTGTCACAGCACTAACAAGGCCTGTAAAGATAGATATGTTTGACATTAATTGGTTGATTAGACCCCACACATTTGGCAGGATAAATGCAGAACTCACTTCTTGAAAACCTGCTACAACACTAATAGGATCAGCCAGTGATATCAAACCTGTCTGGCTTTTAGTATCATTAAAATAATATTTTAATTAGAAAAAGGTAGGTGGAATAGAAAGTTGGACCTTTCCATGAATAGGTGTACTCTACTTGTACCTATATGAGTATATCTATATGTGTCAGGTACTAATGGTTTTAATCTGTGAGACCTGCTGAAATATTATGGGCTTTGAAAAATTAACAAGTCATACACTCCCTAAATTCATCTGCCAAAAGTGCCTAACAAAGTGTTGAAGCAGTTCACAGAATGCATACAGTACATGTCCATGTGCTTTCTTCTTGTTCTATCAATAGAATATCCACCACATATTTCTTTCTCTCAGTATCTTGTCTTTTTCTTATACTGTTACGGTATTGTTTTATTAAGGTATGTTTTTTCACTCAGGCACTATTGCATACATCGTCCTGCATGGCAAGTGTTCATGATGTTTCAAAAGTGGATTGCCATACTTTTAAACCAATTGTGCAGCATTTTGCTCTCTGAACTGAGAGATTGATGTCATATTGTAATATTTTAGTGCTGTAACTGCAGTGATAAGTCCGGCTGTAATTGTGACACGTATTTTTATGTTTCTGTGTCAGTTTTACAGTATGGTATAGTACCTTACAAGTTGCTGTGTGTCATTTGAAATGAATGTTGACTGTTTGAAGCTGTTTAAAGCTTCTATTGTGTCAATGCTGTGACCAGCTACGGTGCATGAAATAAAATAGTTTCTGTATCAAAATTGTTGGATATGAAGCGGTTATTTTCTCACTCCAACAAATATACATTTCTTGCCACACATGAAGTCAAATTTTTTCTATGATAACCTATTGATGAATATGTGAAATGTAGGCTACTTTATCATGTACATTTTATTAACCAAATAATTCATTGCCAAGGCATAATGTGCATCCTTGCAATTTCAAGAGCTAATTAGGGCAAGGCATCAGCAATACCAGGCACAATTATGACGTGATAAGGCATGTTTACAATGTCATACTGAGATTTAGAGGAAGGCAGTCTCCTTAAATGATTGCTCATTAATGTGGTGTTAGATGACCATCCTCAGGCCCGCTTCTAAGATCAAAACGTGAACACAACATTTCTATTATTTCTCATGGCTTTGAATAGCAAGACCTCTAAAGACTGAATTGGGAGACTTGAGGTGCCTCTCTTATTTCAATACATGCACCCAATTTTTCAAAAACTGGTCTGAAGAAAATAAAAAGTTAAATTTATTGGAGAATTCATTGGAGTTTATTGTGCTGTATGTTTCCAGACAGATGCAGGTTATTTTCATACATGAATCAGTACATTGGGTCCTGGAAAATATCTAATCATAACTTTTGCTCTGTTGTTGCTAGGCTACTGTCTATGTAAACCATGTTGCAACTGGCTATATGGCTTGGTCAATATTATTTGCATTTTGCAATATTGGGATTATGATGTCCACTTACAGTGTTTGTATATAAAACTAGATTATGAAAAAACATGCAGAATAGTTTCAATCAACAGTCAATTCACTGGCAAGCATGACTAACATTATTGTGGCGATATTAACTTTTTGACACCAAAAAGCTGCATTCAAATGTGTTGGGTTGTGGTGTAGTGATGGATAATGCTATAGCTTTTCAGATTGAATCACTGGGGAGTCCTAGTTCTCTGAATAGAGATTTAAAACCAGAGGTTATACTATAAATCTTTCATTGAGCAGCGATACATATAGCTTTGGTAACTACATTTAGTTATGTCATGTTAGTTATATCCATATATAGGCCCTGTGCCATTCTTTATCTGGTGCTAGGCCTATAAAAGGGAATGGAAGGTCATTATTACTTGGTTGATATACTGTACATAGGATGCTCTAATAGGTTGTCGCTACTAAGCAGAACCTTTCTAAGGTTTACACACAGAATATCAATATCACAACCCTGTGAGATCCTTTCACAGTCTGTAGTATCAATACACTGACCACAGAGTGACTGGAGTAAGCAAAGCCCATTGAAGACATTCAATATTAACCAACTATTAGACAAAGACATTAGACAAGCTCTTGAGCTCTCTGGATAACCCATATTGTCAACGCATAGGCTCATAGCAGACTGCACATGCTGCACAACGCCACACAAGCTCCGACTGCCATGTGTATATATTTCTAAAGTGACATTTTTTATGTTATGAAAGCTGTCAATTTGCATTTCTTTTTTTGTTGTTATTATGCTGTTTAGTGCACAGTGCAAAAGCCCAGAGAGGAATAACACGTGGAATACATGTAATAGAATTCAAAGCAATCAACAAGAGGGATCTTACAATTCACCTTTTCTTTCTGTTGGCTGAAATCATACTGCCTGTTCAATTAGAACTGTCTCCATAGCAACTGCAGGATTCCCACCAATGACTTTGGCCACGATTCCATAAAATCTCATCAACTGTTATAGAGACTCAGGTGCTCTATGAGATTATGTTTTATTTAAAAAAAGCCATCTGATGAATATCCAGAGTAGCCTCCTGTGTTTAATGGTCCAGAGACAGGCCACTATTGTAATTGGTCCGCAGCTTGACACTGATATCATCCTAAACAGGAGAATAAGAACTCCGTGGGCTCAAATTGATGTTGCTATGGTTGCCGTCTGGAAATGTTAACAGCATCATGTAGTTTGATTGTAATTCTACTGACACAACAGCCAAATGTTCAGACATTTGTTTTGTTGGGATTTGCTCAAATGTACCAGCAAGAAGCAAGGCTCACAGGCCTGTAGGTTTAAGTGCTAACACTAGAGGCAAAGGACCTGCACAACATGCCAAATGAAAGGAAAGACATAAAGGCAGAGTGCTCCTTGTACGGACTGACCATTTCTGTGACTACTAAATCAATAATGTTCTTCTTAACTGATGTTTACAGGATTACCATGGGCTTAAGAAAATACAACAAGCAGTATAAAAACAAATATCAAAGTTTGATATTGGACATTGTACACCACCACTCACTGTACTTTTTAACTGGGGCACATGGGTTTCCATGACAGTTCTTAACTATGGCAGCCTCTTAACTCAGTAAGACGGCTAAGGCATATAACATTTTTGCTCATATTAAGTGCACATTTGACATTTATGTCATTACTGTGTAGCCTATATGTTCTTTCAAACCCGTTTATCACTTGTCCAAGATAACATGAAACACTTGAGGAAAATGTGATGCCAGTCATCATTTACATGTTTGCTTAAAAAATGTGCCCTGTGTGAAAAATACATATAATACTAAATATTAGGTGTTAATTCACTTAAATTACAAACTATTGTTTATTAACAGAAAAATAAGTTTGATTTGCATCAAAGTAGCAGTTGTGGTATTTGTTACAACTACTGAACCATATAAAATATCAGAGAGGGGAATACCAGGCCCACACATACAGTATGTACATGGGGCCATAGTGCTAATCTCCTGCAATACAATAAAATGTATAGCCTCTCAATACCAAGGCCTTAATGGTTATTGCACAAATTACTAAGAGTGTATTCACTTAAATAAAGTGTGACTTGTAGTAATCAGCAACTATACACACTTCATATAAATAGTTGTACGATCAAATATATTTTTACAGAAATTGTTTAATTAAATTCCCCCTCTAATGTAGTACTGCTGTACAGTATAGGTTCTGGCCATGCCAAACACATAAGTAAGGTGCAATATACAGTATTTAAATGTACTTGTGTTATCAGCTAAGTACAATATCACCCTCTGCTGGTAATAGCCAGATACATTGTCAGGTTTATCTTTTCTCTGTTGTCAGACCCATTATTTTTCCAATGAAAATGTTCTTCTGCAGAAATTGGCCAGCATTCAATTTGTCTTTATTGAGGTTCAATCAGAGAAAACAAGAACAGCAAAGAAACAAGAATAATAGATTTCCCTGATGGTCTGAGGCTTCTGAGAGCAGACAACGAATACACTGGAGCCGGCTGTGGTTCATTTTGCTACAGCTGACAGTCACGACCCCCGTTAAAACCCTTCACACCTGGTCCCAATGGCCAGAACAGAAGGCATCCATTAAAAACACACAAATAGGCTTGTAGTGTGACTGTGACTTTCCAACCGGAAGAGAAACAAAAGCACAAAACTAACACACTATACTACACACACAACATGCCAACATACAACATACAACCACACACAGCAGTCGCCATTAATTAATTATTTCTTGATTTATTGTGTTTATTTCAAATGCAGTTTGCTAAGAGCGTCCTGTTTCATCATAATGTACTGTATGCGTTGAAGTCCTGACCTCATTTCTTACCCAAAGATTCTAGAGTGTGTTGTACAATGTACAAAATGCATACATTTCAAAATAAAAGCACCGGTCAAATCAGTCAACCACCCTCACAGTTGGCATAATACTGGTATTCTCTGCAGAAATGTAAGATTGCTTAGATGTGTGACATTTGTGGCATGATCAATCCCATCAATCACCTTCTAAATAGTATTTCTTTCTTTTTCTTTTGACAAATGTGTAATTTTCACAGTCTGGCAGGAAAATAAATGATTGCCCTGACAACCAAAGGATTGGACAAGAACGGGGACTACAAATGTTCCAACGGACCTCAAATGCCCTTTGGGGTATTCCCCTTCAACTGAAGAAAAGGGTGAGTACTTTATCCTAGTGCAGTACAGGCCCCTGACTGCCCAGCTAGGTCGACATTAGCTGTTGTAAAGCAGCACCACCCGGTCTATAAGCGCCCTACAGATGGGGCATGTTTTGGGACTGGCCAGGGCCTGGTAGCAGTGATCACAGGCACATACGTGACCACACTCCAGAAACACATAGGAGCGCTCGCGGCTCAAGCACACAGTGCAGGCACTGGGGGATAAGCTGCCTTCATCCATGTTGAGCTCCTGTAGCCGCCTCCTCTGGTGCTCCTTGAACTCCTCCAGCGCGCTCCTCTCCTTGCTTCTCTGCCGGCGGTGCTCGTAGCACTTCCGCAGGAAGTAGAGGAGCGCGGTGCAGGCGGCCACGCCGAAGACCACCGTGAGGAGCTTCCACTTCCGCACGCTGTGCTCCTGCTTCTTGAGCAGGGACTCAAAGTCCAGCCGGGTGAAGAAGTAAGGGAAGCCCTGCTTGGGCGGCTGCAGTTTTACCATGCCGTTGTCAAGGACCAGCTCCCCGACGCCAGTGACGGCCTCTCCCAGCCGCAGCATCTGCTCTGTCTCGCGGATCCCCTGGGGTCGCTCCCCACTGAAGAAGTGGCAGATGACGTTGGACAGGGACTGGACCGTGGGGTAGAAGGTCTCGTAGGTGGTCTCCAGGTTCAGCTCTGCCGCGTTCAGCGGCCGTATCACGCGCACAGAGGCTGTCACGGCTTCGTCGGGGCTGGCCAGGTCGAAGGGGACTGTGTTGGTGCGCTGGTGGAGGATTTTCTCCGTGTCTTTCCTGTTGGCGTGACCACAATCACACTGTTGGTACTGCGGCTTCAACACAGCGAAGCTGCTTTTACGTGACAACATGTTTAGCAGGGCTCAGAGCAGTAGCACTGTACATACTGAAATAATTAACAACGACAACTTGGCTGCTTATACTTATACTAACGATTCTGCTACTAGTATCAGAATCTGTATTTTATTGTGTCACAGTATGTCACAGGCTCTAAGCTTATTGGCTGTGCCTCGAAAGGCCAGCGGCAAGTGGAGTTCAGACTGTGAATTTGAAGGGACTTTTGAAGGCCAGCTTTGAAAGATTTTGTTGGTTGTCAAAAGCAGTTTAAATGCAGAAGATGAACCAACTGAAGTTATTTGATTCTGTGTTAAAAAGGGCCCCCCTATGAAGCAATTCAGGAGTGTACCATTGTGTAGTTCATATCATGTATTCCCCATCATGTTAATCTCACTGTAGACAAACTCCTCAGACAAACACTTACCAAATACGTGTGGTCCGATTCCACACAAACTTCTTCTCCTTTAGAGTTAGCCTCTCAATGACGCCTTTACAATTGTCAACAAACTGGCTGTTCAGGGTATCCTTCACAGATCTCACAACGCCTAAAATAAGACAGAAATAAGACACTAAGTCAGACTTATATTATTTATAGGTGGTGACGTAAAACCTGCTGGTGTGCTGAATCATTTATAAACCAATTGTGATTAGACAATGTGGTTCTAAAATAAATGATAGAGATGTTCTATGAAGGCAAGAAGATGTAAAAGATACACCTTCTATCACAGCATACGGGACACATCTGCCAGGGGTGTCAGACAGAATGGTTTTCAGATCCTGATCAATGGAGATCTTTCTGGCTTCCTGTAAAACACACTTAAAAATCAGCACAGACAACCAAGATGCAATAATGCATGTTGTATACAATAGCATTTGATATTTGGTGCTAACCTTTAATCTAGCCACTGTTGTAGCCTGCCTCTTGTACACTGAATAAAAAACTGCAGTCAAGGCTGAGCTAGTAGCCAACACCACTAACTGCAGCGTTGAGCTCTTTCCACTGGGATCCATCCTGTGTGATGTTTTGTTTCATCTGTAGCATCTAACTGGACGAAACACGAGATCACATCACAGATGTACAGCAGCGTTGGCAGCTCAAATAAAAATAACACACAATAGATTCAATGGGCTGACTACAATGTGAAATTATATTACTTGAAAACTACACGTTTATTTAATTACTTTAACTTCGAACAGCTGTACGGGTATGGTAGTAGTATGGTATACGGTATATTACATGCCTGGAAGTTTATCATGAAATATAGGCTTCCGCGTTGACGTTGGATATACGTTTCAAATTTATTGTAAATGTAGTTAATTGCTCTTCTAGTATACTAGTATAATGTAGTAGGCAGTATGCACTTGAAACGATACATGGTGCAATAATTGCATCGAATACATAACTGCTGTTTATTCTCATAGCTAACAATGGGTTGGTGGGTTACCGTAGAAGATAGCTGTTAGCTAACTGTTTGGCAATATTATCTTAAACTAAGGTTAGAAAGAGTTTACACTTCTGCATATCAACAGCATTTGTGTTCTTAATACCTACTAAATAAATAACTGAATGTGATGAAAGCCTTTGACAGCTTACTCACCCTTTATAATAAGAAAGTGGCTTTAAAATACAGCTTCGCTTGGTGGAAGCTCAATACTGAAACTATTAACAGCAATTCTGCCTTTGACCAACAGATGTCAGCATAGTACAAATTATATCAGCGGACCCTAAAAAACAATCGTCTGTCACGGCAGCACTGGCTATTAGGCTACTGAGTTTGTCATGGTATCAAACATACGCTTAATAAAATAATTTTGTCTAAATGTTTTATTTGCCTCCTATCTCCCAATGATAGCAATGGTGGTAGATCACAGTGAACAATAGATTAGGCCAAACTATGTTGGTTATATCTTAATAGTCATATAGCAATGAAAAGGTAGGCAACAATCTTCAGTTTATAACCTTTTAACTAGCGACTTCACCTGAAAAAAAGAACACCCCATAAACACAAATACTTCGTCTCATAAGATATACACCATTGTCTCTTCTATTTCAAGGATATACAGTATAGTCTAGATAAATGGGGGAAAACTTGGATAAACTCAACTGCATGAATACAAATCAGCTAATGTCCTTGTTCAGAGGTAGGATTTTATCTGCACAGGCATTTACAACAACGTGGGCTACTCAGATTGGATTGGATTTTATTTTTGTATTGCAATTTATTGTAGCCTAACAAATAAAGTAAAACAAACCTGTCAGAGTACAAAATAAATCTTTATGACATAAATATTTTATTGCTTCAGTTAGTAGAATACTGTAGGAATCATTGAAAAGAAAATGAAATCCAGCAATAATGAAATATACGGAAGGAGGATGTTCTGTTATTAAGATAACATTTTGAATGTGTTGAATGATTTGGCTTCAATCAATGTTGTAAAATGTATTTGAAAAGCTCTGTGTTACAAACTCCCATTCTATACATAAATGTATTCCCTTCTCTGTTTTTGCTAATTATAACAGAAAGTAACCATTTGGAAAGTAGACCCTACTGCTGAAAAACGAAATTATTATGCAAAGGAGACCCACACTTTAGGTTCTGAAGCAGCCAATGTGGTTTCTGTTATGCCAGTGGCCAAAGAAAACATTAAAAGTCCAATCATTTAACATAAAGTAAGTTTGCCGTTATCACTCAGACACATATAAGCTTATGAGAATGTGGGGAAAGATCCATTCCACAACCTCTCTTTCAACTTCCAGCAAAAGAACAGCACAGTGCTCAGAGCCTATTTATTGCAACATCCGCCATGTTGTGGGGACATATTCTACACATTAAAGGCCCCCCTCCCCCCACTATGTGGCTTCCCAGTCACCGGTATCCTCTCGTTCTTTCTATCTATTTGACTGTATATGAATCTGAAAGAAAGTGACAGCAAAAGAGCGAAAGGCTTTGCGGGTGCAATTGCAAAAGTATAGAAGAGCACCAGATTCTACTGTCTCAAAGCTGTGGGGACCAACGCTATATGATATATTTGATATAATCTATCCAGGCCGACTCTCCCCTACATCGAGCTAATTAGATTACCAACACTGAAACACACTGCTGTCAGATTACAGCATGAATATGTTTGAGAGAATCCTTAATGAAGCATGTGTTAACTAGATAAGTCGAAAACACGCTGAAATGATAAAACAGAAATACATAAATCATTCATATGTTTATATGTAAATGTTGCTGCTTATTATCTTTAGAAACATTTACTTTAAAGTGGGCTGTATAATGTTATGCCACTAGAGGTCACCCTATGCGCACCAGCATATCAGACCAAAACAAATAGTGGACCCCACACACACACACACACACACATGCACAGCTGTATCTGTAAACATAGAACAGAGGAGCTGGTGTGCTATCATTCTCTGCTCGGGATGCAATAACCCTATAGTATATATTTACATATAATAGCTGTTTCATATTACGGTAACTGCATGCTATATTCAAGCTTTTAACTTCAGTTCAAATATTTTGAAGTGAACTTTTTTTTCTTCAGTTATGATAATTAATATACAGTATATTAATCATTACTCATTAATAACATATACATAACATTCATAAAACTCTACTACAACCTCTACAGGAAACACTATGGGGGTTCTATACCTATGAAAACATTATTATTAGAAAAGTCTAAGCCCTTCAAGATATTCAAATTAGCTGGCATTCTGTGGCTGTATATCTGCCTTTGAGTATTACCAAACAAAAAAAGCACAAGATGAATAATATAGCTATTTGGCAATGACATGTATATTGGCACTTCTCATTTTCTTTCTTTTCCATCTTCAAAACGTCTGTTGTATTGCTCTACGACACCACATGACTTGGCTTTGAATGGTGCAGATTCTCAGGAGGAAAACCATGAATCATCTAGTGTCAGAAATGCCTTGTGTTGAAAACATTCACGGTGTAGCCTGGCTGCGCCTGACTATTGCACTCTGCTCAATTTATATTCGCTGAGATTACAGTCTGGAAACCCTGTTCGCATTAGCGTTCGCACAGCTGGCAGTCCAATCAGGGCGGGTTAGTGAGATGACGTTGACGTCAAGCGTGTTTCAAAATGGTGGTAGCGCTAGATGAGGCGACCAAAACAGTTGTAGCAACGCCGATTGGTTCAGCGCTGCCCAATCATTTCAAAATGAACCAGAGGTCTATTTACCTATTGCACTTTATTAGCTAGGCCACTACCTGTTGCACTTTATTAGCTAGGCCACTACCTGTTTGACTATGTGGTAATAG
>JAODTR010003197.1:0-12998 GCA_025399935.1 Amblyopsis rosae
CACAAAAAACCCAACCCCAAAAAAAAACGATCTCACAGTTGTGACAATATTTAATTCGGTGTCCTCCTCGCGATGTTAATTTCGCATAAAGCATAAGAAAAACAATTGGGAAAATAGAAGCGATATTCCCCTTCAAATCCAAAGATTTGCTTCGTTGGGAAGTCCCACAGCTTTTCTCCTGCCGTAAACTCCACTGGAAATGCCCCCGCTATTCCATTGCAGGCTCGAACACACCCACCTCGCTCAGTCTCCCAAGTGTTGACGACACGTGGTGGGAAATCCCAGCGATACTGCGCAGTAGGTTGTATGGATACATACATCAATAATACACGTTATAACGATGTATGAATAACATTCGACTGAACTATACTTTGCCAGGTAGGCATAGTCTAATGTCAAAGTAGGAATATCTGCATAATATGTTGAGTTGGCATCTGCCTAAAGGATGTCACGGTCGCAATTCAATAACACTTTTTGGTAACGTGAGTCATAGCCAGGTCAGTCTGTACTTTTGATTCAGTTTAGCTCCCCCTGTCGATCTTTAAAAAGCACTACGTCGTTTATTGTAAATCCAAAGACTTCCCCAGCTTGTTTCCCTCTAGAAAATAACTGATATACCTCGTCATTAAAGATCAACCCTCAATAACAATGACCATGTCATAGACTCTAACGCATACAAATAGTTATTTGCTTGTTGTCAATTATGAAATCATACAATTTATAATAAAAGTAACCAATAGGTCTAATGAAATGTTATTCTTATAGGTGCATTTATTTCTTGAGATTCAATATTTGTAGGCTATGCTACAGCAAATGTTTCACCATATAGAAATCTGAAATATATATGCCTAATATAAACTGCTAGATCTGTGCAAGCAATAAGATGGTACAGTTTAGGTGTGCTCGTGCAACGTCCTGCAACCCTCAAACATGTATTGTTGTTAACTTCCTCCTTCTAACGCATTGCCTTCAACACAGATGATTTCCGAGAAATCAGAAGCCACGCTGGTGAGCACTCCGCTCGACGATTGCTGATGTTGCGCATGCGCGAATGGGGAAAACCCATCCCATACCCCAATATAAAACTAGAGCAGAGCAATAATCGTATCATTCGTGATTAGATGTATGAACGTCTACTACCAAATTAAGACGGGAATAATTTATATTCTTCTGCACATCGAATAATCGATATCAGGCTATACATTTTTCGGATATACTTCCAATTCAAACTGTAAGTGTGTTTCTTACTAAGTTATATTGCATAATATATTTCGCATAATTTATTTAATATTACATTTGGTGCTCAATCGCTTGCAGTTGTAATGCTCGACTGTTTTAGTCAGGTGTGACTGCACGGCAAGTTCGGAAACGTGAATGCACTTGAAATGTAACTTAGTAGCCTACTGAACTTCTGTGCGTTCCTGTGGGCGTGGGGTATCTGTAGCAGATGTTTGTTTGTTTTTTTGCCAGGACTTTATAGAACAACACACAATAGAACAGATAATATTTGTTATTGACTTCCAAATACAATACGGTTTGCTGCAGAATTATTTATTAGTTTAGCAGCAGAGCCTATAAAACACATTTAAATGTTGATGTTGTTTTTTACAGCCGAGTTGCACATGTAGGTTACTAACCTCTACTAACTATTTTAAATGTAAAGCTTTGGTATTAGGTTATTCCTGATCGTACACTATAGTCGAATGAATAGGCAAATTCTGTGCAGTGCCTACGGTGCTTGACCATAGGCAACGCCTCGGCAATGTTATACTACCACATGTGATAGGTTGAGGCGGAATTGTTTTCCATGCCTTCCTCGTATATTTATGCCACACTGCTCTTCTTTTGTCCGTATAGGAAGTCATGCCGGTGTCAAGAATGAGGATGAGGCCGTGGCTGGAGAAGATGATTGATTCCAGTAGCATTTCTGGTCTGTGTTGGGTGGACAAGGTAAGAGGCTGGCCTGTATGGAAACATGCCAGTGCCACTATAGTCAGCACTCTCAGGCCTGGTCTGTGTCAGAGATGAAGTTTGACAGGCGTCCTATGTTGGCCTTATGTTTACAGGATAAATGTATGTTCTCCATTCCATGGAAACATGCTGCAAGACATGGCTGGGAAGTGGACAAGGATGCCAATTTGTTCAAAAAGTGGGCCATCCACACAGGTATGCTCACAGCATGAATATACAATACACAGCTACAGGCATGCACGCACACGTGTGCACACACACACACACACACACGTAGATAATATAATTGCAATAAACAGTATAGCTCACTGTAACTTAATGCATTTGTGTGTTTTCACAGGAAAATACGTTGAAGGACAAACCACTGCTGACCCAAAAACATGGAAAGCCAACTTCCGCTGTGCTATGAACTCTCTTCCGGACATTGAGGAGGTTAAAGATCGCAGCATAAATAAAGGCCATCAAGCAATGCGTGTCTACAGGATGCTAGAGGCCCCCACAAAACTTAAAGGTAAAAAAAAAAATCAGACAGGAAATAGGTGTTTGCGCTTTCTATTAAATTAATTTATGTTGCAGTCAAATAGCATTTAGCATTTTCAGTCGCCTACAAAGGTAATACAAAAATGTTGTGTTTTATTCTCCATCAGATAAGCGGAGCAAAACCAACCAAACAAGAAGGAGGAGAAAGGTAAATATATATTTTAGTCTCTGCATTTCATTACATCACTGTGTAGCATTTGCAGCACCGCGTGTGTATAGGGTGGTTATAACTGAATGCGTTTGTGTCTTGTCTCAGAGTCCTAATCTCACATTGTCGGAGGAAGTGGACTACAGTGATGGTGGCTCTCCTACAGAGTGCCACACGCCGCTCCATGACAACACAGCGTCAACACAGGAGAACACAGTCGACAGCACCGTGCACCAAGGTAAGGAAACCATATGCACACCAGTAATCTGTTTTATTTGTATACTTCAGGTTGATCTTTAATGAAATGTGTACTACACATTATTGAACCTTGATTCAGCCGACTACTTGTGCATCTAAATCATATTATTATTTCAAGCATAGGAAACATACCAAGCTTATTCCATGCTATGTTTGTCTGTTTTCTTCTTAGAGCTTTCATATCTGAGCACACCAACCACCGTTCCTGAATGGGAAACCTCAGTGGATAGTCTGCTGAAGAGATTTGAAGTTTCCCCTGAACACAGCTTAGGTAGGAATACAATATAGCACTACCTCTTAACTGTAAAGACCATTTTACAGTTGCATAATGTTTCACCCAACAGATTAAATCTATTATAATCTTAGAAACTTTTGTGATTTTTACTATGTACTAATTGATTTCTTCTCTTTTCTTCTTTGGTTTCTACACTTTCCAGACTATGGGGAAGCGGACATGATTACGGTGAGTCTGGCTTTGAGCTGCTAATGCTATACATGCATGTCATTTCATTGGCAGGATTACCCATGCTAGTCTGATTCTGCTTGATTTGTGTTCTAACTTGAAACACTGCCATCAATACTTGTTATAGGCTACAAACTCTTTGAAACAATATGACCAGGCTCACTCTAGTGTTGCTTTTACAGCTTTGCCAGCAGCTGGAGATAGACGAAAACTGGTTGACAAGAAGTTCAGACAGCACCGGGTACCCGAGCAATAAAGCGTACACAGACTCCTCCTACTCTAGTCCAGGGAGCCAATGGAGTGACAATTCCACAGGTAAATGCTGAACTTACAATACGAGGAAAATATTTTTGGGAGGTACCATAGAAGGGGATGTAAATGGTGTTGGGAGTTTGCGCACTGACAAAGCCTATATGTCTGTCTGAAAATAAAGTATAATTATGAACACATTTGTAATGCACATCATTTATTTATTAACTTGTTATCCTATAACAGGCCTTTCCTACTGTTAAAACAGTTGTTATTGAAAGTCACTAACCTAGGCATACCCATAACGGATATATATAACATGTATTTATGTTTTTGATATTCTAATCTTCAACATACAAAGTGTCCTCTCTTGAATTTGATTGGACAAGGCAAACATGTTTTTTAATTACATAATCTTTTTCCAAAATACTTTGTAGCTTTAAGAGGTGTTATGTTTCTGAATATGTTTGTCTTCTGTTTGCTTCACTATAGATGAACTCGATCCATTCTACGCTATTTTGGAACCAACCATCACCTCAAACGAATTCTTCAAACACTCCTTACAGATCAACTGCTGTCTGTAGCACAATGTTGGACTATATGAAGAACTCCTTGTACATAAAGACTGACTGAAAAGACTTCAAATAAAGTTTCCTCAGAGCAATTAGTGAACTCTGAGCTTGTGGTTGTGGATGACTTGTTGGTGATCCTGAATGTGACATTCCACAACATCTCCTGAAACCTCTCAATTTTTTCCAGCTCCTCTTGCGGTAAAATCCCTGGGATTTCTGGGATCATTAAGCTAATCAAAGGTTTTGGGTGAGCTCTAGCTGGAAAATGCCCAAGCAAATATGAAGACCAACAATAGCCTTGAGTCTTGCAGCAATACTGTTATCTATATATTGTATGTTTATGTTGTGCTCAGGGTGGCCATTGTTGTGTTTTGTAAAACACAATACTATTTAGTGTTTTCTAAACTATCAACATACATCTGTATTGAATTGTGTGAAAAGCTATGTTCCGTTATCTTTATAATAGTTATGTTGTATAAAGAAACATTGATACTTAGCAGGCATGGTAAAATGATGTATCTTTCTGTGGCCTTCAGTCTCTGCTATTTGCACTGTAAATATGTATTTTTGGTTAATAAAAAATGTATATAGTTGTTAAGAAAATGTGTTTTTGCATTATTAAACATGATTGGAAGAAAGTTAATCTACTGGGTGACTTGTTGAAATTGACATATGTACAGTAGACTTGTACAAATGTATCATACATTCAATAAGCTTCTGACCTAATTTAGCCAATGAGGAATTAAGTTTACTCACCAAATGTTATTTGAAATACCCAACACTGTTTGAAGAAACTATATAATTTTCATGCACAGATGCAAAACAAATGAGACATTACAGTATACATTAATGAGAAACATTACTTCAGTGTATTATTCAAATTGATATTGGAACTTAATTTCTGTGTATTGTGTGTATTTGGTTCTGCTAACAAATATTAGACAATTATACAGTAATTACAACAGCAATAATAGTAATATTTGAAGTCCAGTCAGTTGTACTGACATACAGTACCACTGTACTGTATGTCAGCCCATCTATTTCAACCCATTCTTATAATGAACCCAAACTAGAACTGCTTCAATGTACACTCCTCAGTATGCAGTATAGCATCCTTAGAATATTAATTTCTACCCTCAGTTCACTAGTGTTTGGAAACAAACTGTACAAAAGGCTGCTATGGATATATGTGGGCAGGATGGGCTAGGGGTGTGGATGTTGGGCTCCCAGCCGGAAGGTTGTGGTGTTGACGTAACTGTACGCATCCTTGAGCAAGATGCCCAACCCCCTACTCCCCTAACTGCTCCCGGTAGTTGGTTGCAACTTGCATGGCAGCAATCACCACCGGTGTGTGAGTGGGTGAATTGGTGAATATGAGGCAACACTGGTTAGAAAAGCGCTATATAAATGCAGTCCATTTACCATATATGAACTGAGATGTATGAATGGGCCTACTACCTGCAAGCATCCTTGTACATACTTAGGCTACTAGTGTTAAGGTGATAGATAGGCTGACATTATATAGGAATTTGCTAATACGCCCTTTATTTATATTGTCACTGGAGACATGCAAGCCTACCAGCTCCGTAGTGAATGACAGTGTTCTCACAGTTCTGTCATTTCTTTTGTGTAATGATGGTATTAACCACAATATTAACTTTAGTTTGATGAGTTTGATGAGTTTTTAAGTCAACAGTATTAATATGCACACATGAAAAACATGTACACGTGTACAGTGCCATTTGTCACAGCTGAAATGACGATATATACAACTAATATTAATACTTTATGGAGGTGTTTTATGGAGTGTTATATGTGTAAATCTTATATAATTTTCTAAATTATGTTATTTATTTGCATTTAATATAGATTACATATTTACAATAGTTTACCTTGCATTTACATGCACAAACTAATTCTAATTCCCTGATCATTTAATAAAACTAAAGGTTGTATATACAATATTTTAAACATGAACATATATCTTAGTAAAGGGATGTGTCAGTAGTTTGATACCCATGGTATCTGTGAAAGCTGCCACCCAGATGCCATTCATCTTTTCCAGAGACATCTGACCTCAGGGTCACTATGTCATGTCACTAAGCCCTAACTAATCCTCACTTTTCATCAAGAGATCCATTCATTTCTTTTGGTTTGCCATAATGTGCCTATGGACTATACACATTTTGTTTTAATGTAGGCTAATGGAATAACCTATTTATGTGCCCCTCTGCTACGTTAGAGCCAATAAAGAGAACTTCCTTTTTTCTTTTCTAGTAAGGTACAGAACATAGTGTGTTGCCATATGGCAACATATGCATTGTCCATGGGAATGCCAAGTAGGAATAAACAGCTCCATCTTGCATGGAATGTGGCCCATCGTCTCTAAATGGTGGTTCAGGAAAAGAGCATTTTATGATCATATATTGGTCATCATGATCATATTGATCATGTTACTTTGATTTAAACACTCAGGAAATTTTTAGAAATTTGCAAGAAAACAAAAACACTTCTGTCAATGAGGAACCACTGTATACAGCGCACTTCCCTAAAATAGTCAAGTAATTAGTTTAACAAATCTTCCAGGGACATTTCTGACAACGACCCTGGTTGAGCACATCATTACACAACACTGACATAAATGCTAAGTAATTTTTGTGGGTTCATCACTATATTATTAGACAAATTATAAGAGACATTCAAATACATCCACGGGCAAATGTGTTATGCCATCTTGCAGACAATCAGACAATATAGCAGTCCATAGTACAATACCATTAAACATTTTAATATAAATCACGTGCTAGACCCCCTTGTTATTTACCCATGACACAAAAACACTTCCTGTCTCACTATCTTCATCTCTATTTTGCTTATACATGAGCGCACAGGGAAGCAGATTGTTTTGTCTTCACTAGAACAAATACTATATTGTTATATTTGATGTAGAAGAGGTGCAATGTAAATGACAACCATAGTCTACTCTATATTATCTTTATTGTTTACCATTAAACACCATTCATGTATTTGTAGTATTTCTGCCTACATGTAGGCTATTGCTTTAAACACAAACATCAAAGTTAACAGGTTTACAGCACACAAGTCTTGAATAAATGATCATACAGATGAAATGACACGAGAGTCAACGTAAGCATACAATTTGTGGTTATGTGTAATCGCGAGTATTAATGTGTAAATAAGGCGTGGTTGAGACCCAGAGACTTTGGTGCTTTCCGTCCCATACAGATAGATACAGTAGGAGATTAAACCAAGATAGCCCAAAGCGCAACTGTTAAAAAAGAGAGTTGTTTTTGTAGTTGTGCAATGACAGGTTACTTCCCATATCAAAAGACCAGAAGGGGAAAAATCTACCCAGCATGGTATTTTTCTAGCTTTAGATGCTTGGGACAGTTTGCTCAGCACATGCTACACATGAGATTACTGCAGTTCCTCTATTCAAATTTGATTCATCCATCCATTTCTTGTTGCAAACAAACTTTTTGCATTGGGGGATTGTTCCAAAAAGGAGTTCCAGATAGCACCCCTCAATTGGTTGTGAAATTCTTTGGAGGTTTGTGAGACGATTAAAAGGTTTATATATATATATATATAAAAAACATTTTTTTTATGAAAATGTATTTCAATGCTCACACATACATACTTGGTGAACTTGAGCGGGTGGAGAACTCCCAGCTGAAAGGTATGTATAAGCTTGTCACCTCACTTAAGATGAACATCTCTGTTATGGTTTATCATAGGTGTGAACTGCAGCATGAATATGGTACCGCCCACTCCCATCAGGGCAGGCCAACACTTTTGACAACCGCTGCTGCATTAATAATAGCATTTTGTTATAACACCATTAAAACACCATGCAAATCTGCCTGCATGGCATACTTAAGGGGTTGTTCCTGTGACTGTAATGTTGCACAGCAGTGATTGGGTCAAATGTCCTGTAGTAATTCAATAAATAGTAAATACACATTTTGTACAAACATCATGCAACATAAACCAAGGATTTATTTCCTTTTTGTGACGGCAGTGAACGACGTGCTTGTGCAATTGTGTGTACATCCATGGCCTTTCACGCTAAGAAAATGTACAATGAATGCCCTGTATAAAAACATTTATCAGGTTCTCTTTTCATTTACGTCAGATAACAAAGACAATATGGGTTACTAGTCACGTGATTGTTCTCTGCTCTTCCAGTTTTGCAGCATCTTCATTGAGGTAGTTTTGCATAGTTGACATATACTCTGGTGTCTACTCTGGCAATCTACGTAAGGCTGTTTCCTTTACCGTGTCTGAATAGTATTTTTCTCATTGGCACCTTGATCAGTGGGTTCCAAGTCAATCTATATAAACAAAAAAATAAGTAAATTAGATCAGAGATAAAATAGATTGGTTTTATTTAAAAAAAAAAGTATATCAGGGGTAGGCCAAAGAGGTACTCAATAAGAAAGGCAAATTGCTGAAGTAGGGGAAATACAGTGTAACATAGTCAGCCACAACAAAGGTTTGTAGGTTGAGTGACACATGGTGTGCCAAACAGTGACAACAGCTTCACACATTAAAGTCATGTCTAATCTAAGATATGCATTTTATATTTAACTTACATATATATGACCTCCTGATTTAATGCTTTATCAGTAGTTATCTTGACAGTAAACATGTCCCCCATGATTCACGTCACTCAAATATATTCTCAAATCTTGACATCTCACAGATGTTTACATGGTGGGTGGTACTGTCTGTAGGCTATAGCGCTATACATAGTCTATTTCCACATGAAATAACCAGGCTCTCAAAAACAGCATGACTTTATATTTTGCAACTTTGTATAAACTTTCCTCTGAGGGAAAGTGTCAGTTTTCAGTGAACTGGGAACATTCTGACATTCAATTAATGCAGTTTGTAAATAAAGTAGTAACTGTAGCTGATGTCTCTTCCATCAGTGTGATTGAAGAAATGTCACATTACTTGCTTATAAGACTATGCTACAGTATATGTATAAATGTTAGGGATGACACGATCCAGTTTTTTCAGTCCCGATACCGATACAGATACCGGCACTTTGGGTATCGGCCGATACCGAGTACCGATTCGATTCCAGTGTTAAATTAAGTTTTAAATTAAGTTGCAAAGTAAATGACAGCCAATCTCTATTTTAGGACTTAGATGCATTTTAGAAACCTGCTGCTGACAGTGTGGCCAACGTCCAGATGGACAGTTCAGTTGGTGCACTCAGAAGATTAGTCCAATTTGGTCCAATGATTGTATTGACTTGAAATGATTTTGAATGGAGAGTTACCAGATTATGAAAAATCGTAGAGATTGCGAAATCACTGGATTTACCAGGCTACCACATTATGCTGGCACAGCACATTTTCAAATCAGTGTCTGATATGCAGACATTGTCCGTTCCACAGAAGATAGTTCATCATGTGACTATTATTAAAATGTGCCTACTATTGTCTTTGTAAAGGTTGCAAGGGTTAAAAAAAAAAGAATACATCTCTAAATATGTGTGTGTATACTGATGTAGAATGATAAGACGACTGGTTCTACTGGCATCAACAACAGGCAGACAGGGTGCTAAAATATGAGGAATGCAAAAAGTCTCATTTTGGTTTCTGAGTGTATGTGTGTTGTTGTGTATGTGTAGATGTTTGCTTGAGGTAGGGTGTGTGTGTGTGTGTTCAGGCATCTGGTGATGAGATATGGTGTGTTGATAATTGTAGCCATGAGATAATTATAGATCAGCTGGTTTACAGGAATGGCCAGGCACAGCAGCAGCAGGGACAGTTTGCGTCCCTGTGTGTGTGTGTGTGTGTGTGTGGTCACCGTGGGGAAGTAGCATGGGGGAGGAGCATGGGGGAGGAGCCTGGGAGGACTTTCTCAGAGATGGGTGATTTGCAGGAAATAAGGAGTTAGCTTGGCAGGGCCAAATCCTTACGACTGGTTAAAGCAATGTGCGCTCTCCACAGACTGCTCCCACCGAACTGTGTGCTAGGCTGACCTAGGCAACCTACTTTTGGCACAGCTCAATACTACAACTCACTCAGCAGTTGATTTATGTGTACAAAAGAGGTCTGTCCCTAAAAACCTCAGGAATGGGAAGCTGGTGTTATGTAACTGTGTGTGTGTGGGTGGGTGGGTGTGAGAGGGTGTGGATACACCAGAGACAGAAAAGAAGGGTACTGATTTACAGGAAACACCACGACTGTCCTGAGATGCCATGACTCAAGATAGCGTGTCAGCAATATGGCATTACAATTACAATAAGGTCATTTAGGAGAACGACCTTATAGTAAATCTGAATATTGTGGGGTTTGGAGTCTGATTAATATTATCTTTAACTATTTAGATCTCCATAAAAGTACAGATTTAGATTTCCTACAGTTCTATTGTGATCAATATAGTAGTAGCCATTTACGGATTTGGATTACTTATTTGTCCTGAGGAAAATGTGTCTTAAACATAAATGTTATAAAAATGTAATTACACAATCAGTCCAGCTGCCCTCATACAGTTAAAACCAAACATGGTACCTGATTTGTCATATGTGTTTTCTTTTCATAATAATGAGTTTCAGCCTAATAATAATAATAATAATAATAATAATAATGCATTTAAAGTAGACAGACATATTATAATGAGCATATTTGTACCAGACATGGGTAGAGTTCATGCCCTTCCATGTCTACCCACCCATGCACACCACATACACATGTATGTACGCCTGCATGCATGCAACATTGAGAAGCCATCAGAAAAGTAGTTGATCTGAAGTTAGGATATAAAGTAATTTTTGCATTGCAGTGCTGTCATATTTGACCTTGTGTTCAATTACAATAAAACAACATATAAACCTCAAGTATCCTTAGTAGTGGCAAAACTGCAAGCTTACTAAAATCTGAAATAAAATCACTTTCCATGCACAATGTCAGTATATTAATTTTCCGCAGGTTCATTACCTTTACCTTTGTTTATTACGCTGACTAGTTAGGCGACTCGTTGTAAATTGCTTTGAATACATTAAAAGGCCTGGTTCCCCATCACAATGCACATAAGAGTCAGTCAATAGTGGTGTTGGTCTACAGAACAATGGTCACACTCAGATCCAGGCACCAGCCAGAGCTGCACCACAGCCACAAGGTTGCATGATTCACACAGCTCACTCTTTTCTGTCCTGGCGCTTCAAATGGAATGAGCTTCAGCAGCAGTTAGGACTGCCCATACCCATTCCTTGCTCTGTTAGGGCCAGGTCTTAAAAGATGAACCACGTTGCTGGTATATAGGCTCATTTCAGGATTGGATGGTACTATATGTTAATAATAGGCATAATGTCAAATGTTTTGGCTTACCTTAACTTGATTAAGCTAAATGCTGCTGTAATTCTAACAGAACGTTGTTTTCTTCAGTTTCAGCCTCTCAATGTCATTATTAATATACCCAGAATGTTTTGTTTTTGAAATACACACAATTATTAGATCATATAAACGACCCATTTATTCACAGTTTGGAAATAATGATGTGATGCTGTGAGTACAAACAACAACTATAATGACCAGAGTAAAAAATATCAATACTGTATCTACATTTATTATGGCTCCTGCTTACTCATCTACTCAACATCACAGAAACGACTATACACAATTATGAAATAATATTTTTTTATGTTTGGCTTCCTATTTATGACAATGAATGGTAAGAAAAATCACTGTAGACTAAAGAACACCTGCGTAAATAAAGAAACAATGGCATAAGAGCTTACATTGTTTTGCAGTCACTGAAAGTAAGCTGTAGCCATGCTGTGAACACGCCTACTTTGTATTCCCTTACAGTACTGTAAATGTAGAACATGCGCCACTCTCTGGCTGTGACTTGTATTTTATTGTGTGCTAATTTTAAGTCACGTGATTTAGAAGAAAACGGGACATCTCCAGACACAATATATAGGAGATAGCCGCAGACAAAAAAAAAACTGTATGCAATGTCATCCTGTGGTTGTTAGGAATGTATTTCCACACCTCTAAACATGAAGTTATTGTTTATCAATGTTCTAAGCCTTTCAACTACAACCAAACACCAACATTACAAAAAACTACATGAAAAAATATTATATTTCTCATTATTATTATTATTATTATTATTATTATTATTATATCCAATATTACATTTACATTTAGCATACACATATAACATACGCCCATTATATAAGTAGGCCTAACCTACAAAGCCTATAGACAAGACAACATCCTGCTCAAACCAAAGGTGCCTAAGGGTCAGATTTTACTATTTGTTTGAGTCAGCATTTGTTATATGAATCAAAGAAAACACTTTCTAGTGAGTATGCTATTTCAGTAAACTGTAAGAAAATTGTGTCATATCCTGTTGTGCCATCTAGCGGCAAAAGGGCGTTTGGTTGCTGCTTTCTAAAAAAAAAAAGAAACGTCTAGCCTACTCTCTAGGCCTAGGCACTAATCTTGCCTACCCTTCGATGTTTATAGTTGGCCTACTTTTCTAAAATGCTAGAATGTAAGACTGTATGTCAAGTAGGCATTAGCCTTATTAGCTGATATGATGATGACGACTGGGCTATGATCTATATGCTGCTGGCTCTACACTACAGCCTGATCAAGCTATGGTGTGCAGTATGACATCACATTTAATTATAAAAGACCATGATTGTTAGAACCCAGGAGGATCAGATCATTTATATATATATATATATATATATATATATGTGTGTGTGTGTGTGTGTGTGTGTGTGTGTGTGTGTGTGTGTGTGTGT
>JAODTR010003198.1:0-12998 GCA_025399935.1 Amblyopsis rosae
CTTGAAATATGTTGTATTTCTTCTCCCAAAAATAATGGAATCGAAACCGGGAATCGAAAAGAACCGGAATCGATAAGCAGAATCTGAATTGGAACAGGAATCGATTAAATTCAAACGATACCCAACCCTAGTAATGAGTGGTACTATGTTTGATGTGTCCATGTGCGTTCCTCAGCATCAGAGGTTCCTGCTTGGTTATGTCTCTAGTATTTACAAATGTTTCTCCCTAAGATTCGAGGTGCGTTGAAGCAGGCCGAAATGGACATCCAGGCGAGCTGGTCAGCCTCAGAGGCCCTGCAGCTGTGGCTGCAGCTGACCCACGAGGTGGAGGTGCAGTACTACAACGTGAAGAAGCAAAGGGCCGAGCTGCAGCTAAACACCGCCAAGGAAGAGGTGAAGCAGGAGATATATTAGCATACTTAACATTCATAGATTAGTATTTCCTTAACTTGTATGTATTACGCACACAAAGGGTGTCTAAATTCATCCACGTAACTCACCTTGTCTCTGATGGGGGAGGGGCCCTATCAAATAGAGTTACCTGGGGGTATACAATAGGACACTACAACAAAATATAAAGCAGGCCTGATATTGACCGTATGTACTATGGAATTAATGTAATATACTGTAAAATACCCATTAACTCCCCCAGAGAGAAATTATGGTGAAATCGGCCCATTGACTTGCATGGAACAATGGGTCATTCTTGTCTGCATAAAGGGTAAAAAGTCCTAACCTGACGTGCCAGATGGATTGTTAGTCACAAGTCCATCTTAGGAGCCATGCATTTAAAATAATTAACTGTTAGAAAAGGGAAGGCTCTTTCAAAAAATACTTGGCAGTTGATTGGTTGATCCAACTGGCTGTTTTCGCTGTCGGCAAACCCAAACCACGCCGTATAGCAATAAATACGACGCTGATTGGTTGGTTCAGTCATTGTTATTCCAGCCTCTCTGACTGTACTCTTCATTTGTTTTTCCCTTTGCATGTTTGTGTGCTCTTGGGCTTTCCTTTGCATGCACCGTAACAAGCGGAGCAACTGCGTTGTGCACCCGCTATATATAGGCACTACTATAATGGCCACACCATTGACTCTAGGCCAGGTTATTGTTGATCAATCACTTTCCGTTGCCTCAAGATAGCAATGCGCCAGACCACGCCTCATTCTTACACCCACACACCCACGGGCACTCAGCAAAAGTGCATTTACTATGTAAGCAACGTGGGCGCTGGACAGGATAATGACGACCGCATCGGTCTGAAACTAGCAGATTAAGACACTAGCAAAGCCGCTTTGTGCCAGGTGTAAGATCGAGCCCTTAATCATCTTTATTGGTCTGCCATACTACTTCCAGGCAGAGAAGATTAAAAAGAAGAGGAGTTCAGTGCTTGGCACTCTACACATGGCCCACAGCTCATCGCTGGACCAGGTTGACCACAAGATCCTGGAGGCAAAGTGAGTCACAATGTTTGTGTGTAGACAACTATATGATTGGCAAGATGAAGTGAAGCGTCAAGGGAGCAATATTGAATGCAGCATTCAGTCAGGGAATATTTGTTTTGTGAGGAATAATGTAAATAGGCCAGCAACATGAAGGAAATCTTCTTTTCAGCCATGTGCACAGAACACATCAACACTTAATACATAAATGTAAAAATATCGGCCCCTGGTTGTATTTATCACTGCACAGGATGCATTGTATGGCACATGGCCTCACAACAAGAAGGTCTCGGGTTTGAACCCAAACTTCCTGTGTCGAGTGTGGAGTTTGCATGTTCTCCCAGTGTCTGCGGGGGTTTCCCCCACTATCAAATAACACGTTAGGTTCATTGTCCGGTCAGTGCCGTTTTGCCAGTGACACTGGCTTCAATCCGCAGTTGGTCCCCGGGCGCTGCACAGCGGCTGCCCACTGCTCCTTTGAGGGTTGGGTTAAATGCAGAGAATGAATGCTGCTACATGTATGTGTATTTGACAATAAAAGTACCTTTATTATCGTTTTGCTCTACAATTCAAGAAGAGCATTCATACACATTCAAACTAATACCATTTGATCTATGAGGTTAAAACAAGTCTGATTAAAACACCACTGTAAATACAGTATACAGAGGTAATCCAGAATACATATACAGCATATTTTCTGTTAGCCCACATAGTGATTTCTGTTGATCCCACAGACTATAACCATATGGATGAGCGTGCTTCGTTTCTATGAGCAGGAAGGCATTTTAACAACCTCCTGCACTAACCACGTTCAGCACGACAGCATATGCATTTCTCATCGGAAGGTGGCGGTCCATCCATAGAACTACTATATATAAGAACAGGTCCATCGCTTATAATACATCCATGGTCCATCGCCTGCCCAGTTTTTCATTCGCATATGTGTGACTTGAAAAGTAACTTAGAGGGAACATTTATCAGTGCAATTAAGCTGCGTAAATCTTTAGTTCTGCATTTTTTTTATTATAATTAATTAATCAAATGTAACGTTATTTTGACAGCCCTAGTTTTTATACAAACTGCAGCATGAAGACAAATTTATATATATAATCTATATATCCTTCCTGCAACCATCCATCAATTCCATCTACATCCATCATCTTCTTTCTTTCTTTCTTTCTTTCTTTCTATTTTTCTTTCTGTCCTTCCTTCACAGGAACTCCCTGTTTGAGGTCACGGCCTGCCTGCGGGAACGTCTGCACCGCTGGCAACAAATTGAGTTCCTGTGTGGTTTCCCGATCTTCCGGAATCCCGGCCTGGGAAAGCTCACCGCCCAGCTGTACTCTGACCTCAGCGCCCCGGTGCCTCACAGAGGGCCTCAAGCTCCCTGCTCCTGCCAGAGCTCAGCGCATGGATCCATGGAGGACCTGTTCGAAGATCCCGTCCCACCAGTTGTATCAGCAATACCAAGTTAGTAAGAAGAATATGGAAATAGTATGGTTAAACATATCATTAGAAAGACACTGTAAAAACCATTCAATAGAAAGATACTGTGAGAAAAATAATTAGAAAGACACTGTAAGAACCATTCAATAGAAAGACACTGTGAGAACCAAATCATTAGAAAGACATTGTAGGAACCATTCAATAGAAAGATACGGTGAGAACCAATCATTAGAAAGACACTGTAAGAAACAATCGGAACGCATAAACATGAAAGAAATAACGGCCAGGCTACATTGTGTATGCTGTGTATACAGAGTGTTTGCTGCAAAACTCCATTCATCCATCCATCCATCCATCTATATCCGGTTATCCGGAATCGGGTCGTGGGGGCCAGCAGCTCCAGCAGGGGATCCCAAATTTCCCTTTCCAAAGCCACATTAGCAAGCTCTGACTGGGGATCACAAGGCGTTCCCAGGCCAGTGTGGAGATAAAATATCTCCACCTGGGTCTTACCTTAGGTCTCCTCTCAGCTGGACGTGCCTGGAACACCTCCCAAGGGAGGCGCTCAGGGGGCATCCTTACCAGATGCCCGTACCACCTCAACTGGCTCCTTTCGGCGCAAAGGAGCAGCGGCTCTACTCCGAGTTCCTCAGGGTTAGCGGAGTTTCTCACCCTATCTCTAAGGGAGACGCCAGCCACCCTCCTGAGAAAAGTGATCTAGTTATTTTCGTCATGGCCCACCCTTCATGACTTAGGTGAGGGTAGGAATGAAAATTGCCCGGTAGATCGAGAGCTGTGGTCGATCGAGACCATCGTCACAGTGGTGCGGTAAAGCGATTGCAATACATCTGCAATATGTATGCACTCTCTGACTCTCTCAAGGACCGATGATGCCATCAGAACCACATTTTCTGCAAAAAGCAGCGATGAGACCCCCAGTCTACCGAAATGCAGCCCCTCCCCATCACGACTACGGCTCGATATCCTGATTGTAATCCTGATTCCAGGATGGAATCCACATTGTTGTTCTTCAATCTGAGGTTCTACAATCGGTCGAACCCTCCTCTCCAGCACCTTGGAGTAGACTTTACCAGGAAGGCTGAGTAGTGTGATACCCATGTAATTGGCACACACTCTCTGGTCCCTTTTTTTGAAGAGGGGAACCACAACCCCAGTCTGCCATTCTTTTGGCACTTTTCCAAACTTTCACGCGATGTTAAAGAGGTGTGTGATCCAACACATCCCATCCATATCCAAAGCTTTTAGCATTTCTGGACAGATCTCATCAATCCCCAGGTCTTTGCTACTGTGGAGTTAGACTACCTCAGTGACCTCCCCCAGGTAAATTGACGATGATCCCTCATCAGCCATCATTTGTCTCTACCATGTGTCAGTCAAATTCAGGAGTTCCTCAAAGTGTTCCTTCCACCGCCCAATTACTTCATCACTTAAGGTCAACAGCATCCCATCCTTAATGTACACAGCTTGGATGGTTCACCGCTTCCCCCTCCTGAGGTGGCGGACGGTTTTCCATAAACTCTTTGGTGCTGACCGAAAGTCTTTTTCCACAGCTTCTCCGAAGCTCTACCACACCCGCTGCTTTGCTTCTGCTACGGCAGATGCTGCAGCCCTTCGGGCCTGTCAGTACCTTGCAACCGCCTCCTGAGTCTTCCGTCTTCCGGGACAATATATCCCAAAAGGCCTCCTTCTTCAGTCAGACGACTTCCCTGACCACTGGCGTCCACCACCGTGTTCGAGGGTTACCGCTCCTTGAGGCCCGTAAGACCTTAAGACCACAGCTTCAGCAATGGAAGCTTTGAACATTGCTCAGTTTCACTGTCCCCAACCTCCACAGGGATGTCAGATTGTCTATTTACATTTTTTTCACGAGGTGTATGCAGCATTTTACATAGAAATTGGTCATATATGGTCTGTTTATTTTTAAACCAAGCTACCAGTAAACAGGAAATTATTTGCCCTATGTCTGCTGCAGGTGTAGTCATTAAAAATATACATTCTGTTCTGATTAAGCTACGCATTCAATGTAGCCTGGCCATCAGAACCAATCATTGGAAGGACACTGTAAGAATAAGTAAATAGAATTAAATTATAATTAGGCACTGTAATAACTAATTATTGGAAAGACACACATTAGAAAGTAATTGTAAGAACCAACCAAATGATTTTAAATAAGACCGTGCTTAGTTTTTTATGACCTCTAAATTCAGAAAATTGGCCCTGTCAGTTAAAAATTAGGAGTATTAAGAATATGTAATGGATGTCATGATGAAAGCAATCACAAAAATGTGGTGAAAACAAATCATATGGCATATAATCTTTGGACTTTATACTTTGGCAGTGTACATGTTTGAAGTGAGAGATTTAAAAGTACATTTTATTATTAAATTGAATGACCTTTGGTCTTCCTCCAGTTTCATCAATAAAGCACTCTCCTCTGACGCGGGGTTCCACCACATGTCGCTCACGTCGTCTAGGGGTTATCACCCAGTCTTCATCCTCCACAATTTCTTCTGACCCTGATCTTATCATGCCTGCCCGGGCCTCACAGCCCTGCTTTGAAGAACAGGAGGGGAACTTCCTGAATCATAAGAAGAGGCAGTACGTCAGATGTCAGCTCACATCTCATCCACATTTTGAATATACAGTAGTTATTTAATGTTCCCACTGTTTTATAATGATGCATGAATTACAATTGATTGGAAAAGTATTAATTGCCTCTTTATTTCCTTCCTCCGTCTAAAAGTGAGTCCCTGGAGGTTTTTCCAGACGGGGAATACATGACTTCCACTCCATTTGGCAGGATGATTGCTAAATCTGCCACCATTGACTGCTCTGCTCAAAAGGTAAACCAAGGGGAAGTGGAGGTATTGGCAGACAGTTCCGTGGGGAAGTCCTCCAACAAAGAACTGGAAGCTTCCATTGACTCATCAAACACCACAGAAGAGATAGAGGTCTGTGCAAATGTTACTACAAGGATGATGAAGAACAATATAGTCATGGATATTCATAGAGGCCTGGAGACACCCCCTGATTTGGTTGACAAAGTGGACATTGCTGAGTCATTGATGGATACCATTTCACTTGATGGACAAGCTAGAAAAGGGTTTAGTGATGAGTATGAAGATTCTGCCGCTATGAAAATGGATGGAGATACAACAGAGGTTTTAGTAGATACTGCCTCAGGGAACATAAGCAGTGATGTTAGTGATTTTCCCCTGGATGCTACAACTAGAAAGAAGTTTTGGAATGAGGATATGCCAGTAAATGTCAGGACTAGGAAAATATCGAGAGATATGATGGGGGGTTCAATGGACAGTGGATCAGAAAAAATTATACAGGGGGAGATTGAGCTGCATTTTGACACAATAACCAGGAAATTTACAAGGGATATGATGGGAATGTCTATGGACACATGTTTTACAAAGTTGTCTTGGGATAAAGGAGAATTTCAACTAGATTCTTCAGTAAGGGGAATGCCAATTGAAAAAATGTCAGCCTTTGCTGGAACAAAAGCAAGAAAGGTATCTAGAGAAGAGTCAAAGTATACAGGTGACACCGCCTCCAGAAAGAATGTACAAAGAGAATCACTTTTAGATATACCATCTCATAAGGTGTCTAGAGAGAAACAGGAGTTTTGTTTAGAATCTTCAGCAAGTAGGAAGATACTGCGAGATGACCAGGAGACACCAACCACCTCTATAAGGAGAAGATTACCCAGGGACATTGACAGTGCCATAGACACCTCTACAGGAAATGACTCCTGGGACAGGGCTGACATTCCCATGGAATCCGCAAAACAAAGGATGCAATCAGATTCAAGCTCATGTCGGATTGGTCAGCCAGACCTCACCGTAACCTCCTTGTTGCCACAGAAACCAGCCTCAGAGTGCTTCCCCCATGGTCAATTAAGTCTGCTTGTGTACGACGGAATCCTAGAGAAGTCCTGCAAACCTTTTGAACCAACCCCAAAAAACAGCGGAGACTCCTCTGCCTCAGTCCCCAACCTGCCCCACAATATACTGCAGAGGGACACTGAGCAACACTTGCCCCCAGCCTCCACTCCTCTGAGTACACAAACCCGCGACGGTGGAGAAGGGAGAAGCAAGGATAAAGAAAAAAGCAAAAAATCTTCTATACTCAAGAACCTGTTCAAAAAGAAAAAAGAACCAGCCTCCGAAAAGCCTCAAAGTGGTCTTCAGAAACTCTGACAGCAGAGTTAAAGATATTGTATGTATTTATATTTATAGTTTTATTTTTTTTTATTTTGTGAAATATAGAAAGATTTAGATCTATAGAGATTTAGAACAGCAGAGAGCCTCACTGGTGCAAAAAACGTAATGGGAAATTAAGTTTAGTGTTAAGGCTAGACACCACCCTTAAAACGTTTGCTTTTGCATCCATCTGTCAAATTTCTGATTTTGGGATATTTTGCAACTTTAACTTGCACAATTTCATAATCTGCACACATTTAAATTAAAAATATATATACAATTTCTAAATTTGTATAATTGTATCTCCACTATGTTAACTGCATCTACCATACATATAGTTTTGGTAACAGGTTTCATGTAGACAGTCAACCCATATTTTAAAAACGTATACCATGTTGAAACATATAATTATAAAGCATACTTTCCAGAGCATATGGCTGGCTAGTCCATATCCAATTGTATATATCTAAGTGTTAAAAAATGTATTATCGTAACAATCAAATTAGCTGATGTTATCTGATTAGCTGATGCCAACGTTTTCCTCATTTGCATATATATTATTGTTCAATTAATAAAACTTGTAATACAAACACATTTTGCATTTATGGAAACATTCAACTGGTAAAATGTCAGTCTGATTTGAGTAAAGAGAAAAAAAAACTATTCAAGGGTGGTGCCTGGCCTTAACTGGAAGAGAAAAGACACACAAACAGCTGATGAAATTTTTTTTTTTGCAAAAGTGAAGACATTTCTGCACAACATCCTCACTAGAATATTGGTCTTGATGTTACTGTAGTTCATAACCAACTTAAATTTGATGACCATTGGCACACTGGAGAAGGGTCCTCTTCATATTTTGATTAGGTCATGTCTCATCTTGACAATATTAGGCTCCAAGCCACAAGGATTGTACACAATTCCTATCCCATTTCTTCTATCACTGGCATACTCACCAGACATGTCACATATTAGGGGTGACATTGGTGCAGTGGGTTGAGTGGGTAGACAGGTTATTGAGAAGGCGCTGGTACGAACCCTTCTAACTCCTCACCAAGTGTCGACTTATCCATGAGACACTAAGTAACTGCTCCCAGTGCAGTGGTCAGTGGTGCATTGCATGTGAGGCAATCCTGAGGCAAGTGCTTTGAGTGGCCGGAAGGTTAGAAAAGCACTATATAAATGCAGTCCATTTACCTATTGGGTATGATCAGGATGCTTCGAATCGACACTTATTACAGCCAGATGTAACAAATAAAAGCTATTGAAGACGATTTCAGATGCCACAGTCAGCAACATTTAATTCTAGGTGGAATAAGAAATGCTGGAGAAAGATTGATTGAACTCTATATCCAAACAAATACACCTCTCTCTTCAATGCTTCTTAAAAAGCTCTGCTCTGGACACATATAGCCAAGACCGGGATAGTGTTGTGTGGTCTACGCCAGTTTGTGTTCAAATTAACAGATCTGTGAAGACAAGTGATTATATTCAGTTGATCTTCATCTGAGATTATTGTGTTGCGCTTATTATTTGTTCTATATAGTTTGGATTAAAAAAATAAGATTTTTATTTATTAAAAGTGATATGTAATGTGTTCAGTGTAAATGAGTGTGAATGTTTTACACTTTTAACGTCTTACATTTGAACTGAAACTGATAATTTTTTTTTTTTGTTTTGTTTATTAAATGTAGCAGGTAAAATGTATTGGGTTTGGGTTTAAAATTACACCAATTCAGAAACCTTATTTTCAATTGTAAAACTTCTAGTCTTTTTGTAGGGGATATTCAGTTGTCAAACAGAAAATATATAGTGATGAATATTGCAAAACTGCTTCTCATTTTCATATTGTGCTTTCACTTATCTTAGACTTTTTGCTTGTCTCCTATGCAGCAAGCATATTATTTTCTATATGAAAAGAGACTATATAGTGGATTATGTTATCCAGATTGAATGACATCACACTTTCTCTGATTGGAACCCAAGCTCCTCTCTTTGATTTCATTGCTGGTCCAGCATTAAGTAAGACAAGGAAAGATTTGTTGAGCGCCCCGGTCTGCGAATAATATTAGTTACTGTCCTGAAAGGCCTGTTTTTGCATTAGATAAATAAATTCCTTTGTTATTTACCTGCACACCTGGTCTGAGACATCATTATTGGTACTACCAATGGGGGTTACGTGCCACAATACACACACTACTTTCAGAGATATTTAAGTATTTGTAAATATTGTGTACTAATACAAATGAATGGGGAAGGTATAGAACTTCTAAAATGTCATAAATGTTTTACACAATGTAAAAACAATTATATTTACAGTATACTCAGTGCTTAGAGGTACTTTGTAGTAATACATCATCCTTTGCAGCAGTACTTAAAAGAACAACTTGAGATCTTATACCAGAATTTCAGATCAAAACATGCATTGCACTTCACGAAACCCATTGTTTGTGTGGCATAGGAACTATTTATACTTTTTTTTTCAAATAGTGTATTGTGTTACTTATGATATGGATACATGTTTGGCCTGTTCTGTTAATTTATTTGATTTAATTAGTGGCAGTCAGCAACATGATAACATCTATGTCATTTATTTGGAGAAGTTTAACATATAGTCAAATATATGTGAATAAACAGTCTTTAAATAACAGGTTGTATGTGTTTGTCTATTTTAATGATGACATCCAATTGACTGTGAGGGATCAAATAATGTCTGCAGTCAACCTTTGAAAATGTATGCCTAGTGGATATAGGAGCCATTTCGGTCATTGTAATTGAATGCTACCCGATACCCAATAGTCTATTGGGTGTTGGTATATTCAGGAGAGCCTGGTAGTGTGCTAACCACTTTTGAATATTATATAATAATATTTCATATTTAATAGTATGAACAACTGATAATAGAGGCGCCGCCTATTGATTCACGGCAACAGGAACTGGTTATTATGTTGTATACTATTAATACATTATTACAACAATATTTCATAATATGATCAATATTAAAATCAATCAAAGTAGTAATTATTTTTGATAATAGGGACCCCCCTCTTCAATCTGAGGTTCGACGATTGGCCGAACCCTCCTCTCCAGCACCTTGGAGTAGACTTTACCAGGGAGGCTGAGTAGTGTGATACCCCTGTAGTTGGAACACACTCTCTGGTCCCCCTTTTTGAAGAGGAGAACCACCTGCCTGCCACTCTTGGCACTGTCCCCCCACTGTCCCCAAATTCCACACGATGCTGAAGAGGCGTTTCATCCAAGACATCCCCTCCACATCCAATTCTTTTAGCATTCCTGGAGAGATCTTATCAAACCCCGGGGCTTTGCCATTGTGGAGATGTTTGATTACCTCAGTGACCTCCTCCAGGGAAATTGACGATGATCCCCCATCAGCCTCCAGCATAGAGAGTGAGCCCTTCCAATCTACATGTGTTTTGTGGATCCAGAGAAGGCATATGACGGGTTCCCAGGGAGATACTGTAGGAGGTGCTGTGGGATTATAGGGTAAGGGAGTCCTTTTTAAGAGAAATCCAATCCTTGTGTGTCCAAAGCGAGAGCTGTGTGTGGATTCAGGGATGATGTTTGGGAGCACTTAAACATCCTGTAGTTTTATGGCGTAAATTTTGTGTAAAAAAGTAACATCATAGTAGCTGGGCTGGTACAGGCTGTGAATGACGGTGCACAACGTGTGTGAGAATGATCCAGATAACCTGATTGATTAGAGATAATTATTTACATTTATAATTTGCCAAGCAGAAATCCTTGTCAACCAAAGTTGAGCACATTCAAACAATGGAGGGATCACAGATAGAGGAAAGTGGGGAGGGAGAGAGTTTAGCTGAAGGTGAAGCAGAATTTGAGTCCAGTTCCACTGCTATCTTTCTGTGGCCCCATGGGGAAGCAGGGGAGCTACGGTGGGATGAGTCCGCCACATCACCACACACACCCGTGTTGAGAGAGGTGGGGCGCCGAGCAACCGCAGCAGCCACACGGCCAGCTGACGGTGGTTGGGTCCCCCTCCTCCCCATCCCCCATCACACCCCCTCCCCCTCCACTGCTACAGCCAGCCACTGCCAGGACCAACTGCGGTTACCAGCGTCACATGCCATGCCACCGTCACCAGGGCCTCCTGCCCAAGCAACACCATCGCCAGCATCACTACTGTATGTGATGGGGGTCATGCATCTTATCTACAGTATAACTGAACAAAAATAAGTTATATACAGCATGACATCCTCTGCCTCTGCTGTGTTTAGGTTATATGTGGTGATGTATATGTCCGTGGTGATAGGCCCCACCAAACCTGAAGCAGAAATGAACCTGCCTGTTGAGACAGGCATGGAAGGAGCACTGTGTGACGAGTATGACATGGTCAGAAAGAAAACACTGAAAAAAGAAATGTATAAAATATTCTGCTCTAATACACACACACACACACACACACACACTTTATAATTTAACTAATGCAAACACTGTGCAGTACAGTTATGCCGTTTATTGCTTGATAGGAGTATCATCTCCCTTTTCAGATGGCTAAATATACATTTTGATTTGTCTTATACTGTGTGTGTTTCTAATGAACAGAAATAGTGCATATATGTACATTACATTATGTACCGTAGATTCACAGTTGTATACACAAAGCTACCGTGTCAGTAAAGGCCCTATGCCAGCAGATGGTGCTAGAACATAGTCAGTTTGATTGGTAAGGGGAGGATTGTAAAAATGGTGCGTTCTGTTGACCACTAAACACTTGAACTGCAATACTGTAGGCATTTGACACTGAAATGCCTCAGAAATCACAATCTTCCGGGAATATCGTAACCTAACAGGGAATTATGATCTTTCACGTGTGTATGGGTATACGATATATACATTATGTATACTGGTCCATATCCATTTCTGGATATGGATATGCACTGCTGCCTTGAGGGGTGGGTTAAATGCAGAGAACACATTTTGCTACATGTACCACATATGTGTATGTGACAATAAAAAAAACACCTTATATTAGCGAACAAAAAAACAGAGAGACAACAATACGACAATTATCAATTACATAGCAAGAGTTAATAACTATACACTATAATGTCAGTTTATCATAGAAGCCAGTTAAGCAATAACACACGAGAGGGAGTGCGAGGGACTGAATATCAGCACGGCTGTGATTCGGTTGAAGTTACGAAGCCGTAGGCCGAGTGCTGAAGAAGTATAATAAGGTTAAGATACTCCATGCCGTAGGCTAGACGGACGCTCGACGAAGAGGCATCAATTGGTCTTAGTAAGTGGGAATCAGACTGGAATTTGAAACTAGGCCTAGGAGCAGTTAGACTGCAAAGGGTTACAGCCAGTGTCATATTTTTCCCTCCTGGTTGAACGTTAAACGTATCAAATCAGACAAATCTATTATTATATTTCAAATTATGTCACTGTCTCCTGACTAATCAAATACTGAGAAGACAGTGGCTATTTCCAGGTATAACACGTACATGTATTTGCTAACGTATCCTACAGTTACCTCAGATAGATTACACAGAACAAAAGGCTTAAGTCATCTCACTTCTGTCTACAGCAATCCTAAGCTTTCAACCATTCACATTTAGATTTCTGGCGAATAGATATAAAATACTTATCAACATTAACACCATCATCATCAGCAGCAGCAGCATGCTGAAAAAATTAACCAACATGACGTAACCCTCATCCAAAACACTTTTTAGTTCATAAAAGGCACAACTGTGACGCTTACTTGGTCTCGCCAGTGCGGTAGGACTGTCCGCATCCCCAGCGCCTCACACCCACACATGCAATTAGATCGATTGCCTTCAGCCGTGTGGGTGTGAGGGCATATAGGCTGGGGACTACGGGGACAGGGGTGTGGG
>JAODTR010003199.1:0-12998 GCA_025399935.1 Amblyopsis rosae
TGTGACGTAGTGCTGATGAAGAGGCTGAGACTAGAGACGGTCTCTTATGTGACGTAGTGCTGATGAAGGGAAGAGGCTGAGACTAGAGACGGTGTCCTAGGTAACTGTGTCTCTCCCCCAGCATGAGACAGCGGAGGGGGGTCACCAGGCCATCCGGATCAAGCGCTTCACGGAGAACGTCTTCCTCCCGGTCCGCAAGCTGGGAGGCGTAGGAGCTAGCAAGGGGAAGGTGAGGCCGTGGCTCCTGCTAGTAACGCATCACATCACACAAGGATCCTTCATTAAGCTGCTGTTGTTGTTGTTGTTGTTGTAGATGACGATCAAGCTAAGCCAACCGATGGCAGATGTTGAGGAGACCAGGTGAGTCATTTGATCATGGGTGTGCAGGGTGGGGGGGCTGGGGGGTGAGCACCGAGCATGACTCTGTTCTCGCTGCAGCAAAGACCGCCCAGAGTCCGACAAGCTGAAGGCCGTCGTCAAGAACCTGAGGGCCCAGGACAGCAAGTCGGGGCCAGGACGGAGAGATTACGGCCCCACGCGTCGCAGGAGCAGGAGCCGGAGCAGGAGCCGGAGCAGGAGCCGGAGCAGGAGCCGGAGCAGGAGCCCCAGCAGGAGCCGGATTAGGAACAGGAGTCCCCCCCCGTTTGTCCGCCACATAGAGAGGAGGCGAAGCCACAGCCATGACCGAGGAGGCAGCAGGAAGAGGCGGAGCCACAGCCGGGAGCGGTCCTCCCGCCGCAGCCCCGTCAAGCGCCGCAGCCGCAGTCACAGCCGGGAGCGTGGCCGCAAGAGGAGCAAGGTCAGCGCGGAGCGCGGCCGCAAGAGGAGCAAGGAGGCCAGCCCTGGCGCGGGGGCGGCGCGGCGCGGGGGCGGCGTGGTGGACGACGAGCTGGCCCGGAAGAAGCGCGAGCTGGAGGAACTGAACGAGATGATCGCCTACCGGAAGGCTCTGGTGGAGCCGCGGGGCCCCGACCCGGGCCAGCGCACCTGCATCGACTACGACCACGGCCGCATCACGGCGCCGCTGGCCGAGTACAAGCCGGTGCGCTCGATCCTGAAGAAGCACCCGGACGAGGACTACCCGTACCGGCCCCTCGACGACCGGCCCTACTACGAGGACCCATACGACCGCCGCTACGCGCCCTACGCAGACCCCTACGCCGGGCCCTACGATGACCGGCCCTACGCCCGGCCCTACGACGACCCGGCCTACGGCGGCCGCCCCTACACAGACCGCTACGCCGTCTACGATGAGCCCTACGAGGACCGCTACGCCACCCCTGGCTACGTCGAGCGGCCCCCGTACGACCCCGCGTACGACCAGGCCCCGCCGCGCTTCCCCGCCAAACACGAGTCCCCTGAAGCCCCGGACCCTCACAGAGCCCCTCAAATGGCCCCTTCTCCCGCAGCATCCTCCTCCACAGCCCCCCACCCATCCGCCCAGCTCTCCTACAGGCCCCCCTCTCCCATAGACTCTCCCCCCAGGAGCCCCTCCCCTGCCCCTGCCCCCGCTCCCCGCCAGCCCGTGGCCCCCCAGAAGCCCTTTAACCCCTTCCTGGACGTGCTGAACAAGGTGGCCGACCGCAACAGGCCCAAGCCTCCTCCTCCCTCCTCCTCCTCCTCCTCCTCCTCCTCCTCCACCTCCAGCGCAGTTGCCGTAGAGACGAGCCAGAAGCCGCCTGACGACGGCCTGCTACCCCACGAGCGGGCTGTGCAGGACGGTAGCGGCTTCTCCTGCATCCTGGGCTTGGCTTCGGCGCGCGGGGCCAAGGGGGACAAGGGCCCCGGGGGCGTGGCCAAGGGCCCCGGCAGGGGCGTGGCCAAAAGCCCCAGCGGGGCGGAAGCCTCCCAGCCCTACGACAAGATCCAGAGCCTGCTGCGCACCATCGGCCTGAAGCTGAGCACCGACGACGTGTCCACACTGGCCAGCCGCGCCCAGGAGAAGCTCCTCTACCCCCGGAGGGAGCCGTCCTCCACCCCCCCACCCTCCTCCTCCGAGAGGGAGGTGGGCCGCTCAGGGCCGCCGGTTGTCCGGGATACCAGCCTTGAGGCCAGGAGCCGGCCGGCCGCGTCGGAGTACGAAGGCTTCCTGGACCAGCAGGAGCTGGAGGCGCTGCAGAGGGCCGAGAGGATGCAGAGCCTCACCAAGACCATAGGGGGCGCTGCGGATGCCCCGTCTCCCAGACCCCCTCCCACACCGCCCTCTGCCCCTCCCCCCGCACTGCCCTCCGCCCCTCCCACGCGGTACGCCTGGCCCGGAGCCCTGGGGCAGCGGGACCAGAGGTACCTCGTCCCGCCGGGCCCCCCTCCAGGCCCTCCCCCACGTCCCCTGCCCGGCCCTCCCCCGGGGCCCCCGCCAGGCCCCCCCCCCCGCCGCGCCTTCGCCTTCCCTTCTGTGGGCCTGTCCTCCCGCGCCCCCCTGCCCTTCCTCGGTCAGCAGCAGGTGGACACGCCCCCACAGGCCCCGCCTCCGGGCCCCCAGACCGCCACCACGCCCCCGTTGGCCGGCCCCGTGGCCGGGGACGACCCCCAGGCGGCCATCTCCACCACGGTGGCCCGCTGCCTGAAGGTCATCGAGACGGTGAAGTCCCTGGCGGGGCAGACGCCCGCCAGGCCCGGCAAGTCGGTGCAGTTCAGCCTGCCCAGCGACGCACCAGAAGCCTCCAGCCTGCCGACGACCGGCGTCGTCGAGGACGACATCAAGGCCAAGCAGAAGGAGAAGGTGGGTCCTGCTGGAACAGCTGTTCAGGCTGTGTGTGTGTGTGTGTGTGTCTTCCACAAACAAAAGCTATCTTCTTCTTCTTCTTCTTCTATCTTCTTATCTATCTAGCTACCTAATGTAATCCTATTTTCATTCTGTCCTTGTTGAGAATATCTGCACTCTGTTGGTACTTATAGTATCGATGAGTATCGTGTGATATAGTATCGTGTGTGTGTGTGTGCAGTTGGACCAGTACAGCCTGCGGGCCACTGAGAAGAGGGAGCAGCAGTACAAGGACATGTTGCAGCGTAGGAGGCAAGGAGACAAGGCAGGGGCCTCGCCAGGTAATCTGCGCACTAGCCTGTAGCGACACGGTGTTAGCCCTTTATTATCAGCACATGTGACTAGCCAGGTTGTAGCTCGAATGGCTAGCTTCTCTTATGGTCCACTCTCTGACTGGAGGGGCAGGTGTGTTAGCCACACACACACTGGGTGTTCTGGGCTTCTCTTGTGTATGGCGCTGTTCCTATAAGGATGTGTTGCGGTGGAAGCTATCTAGAGGGCTTTTATGAGGCTCCTAGCTAGAGTACGGACAGGCTACTACAGTAGCTAGCCTGTAGGCTTTGGACAGGCCATTAGCTACGCTGCTTACAGATCAGGATGTTGGCTAGCCTCCAGGCTACTAGCTAGCTACCTAGCTTAAATGCTACTAGCTAGTCTTCAGGCTCTGGTCAGGCTACTAGCTAGGTCCCTGTGACACCTTATCAGGGATGGTAAGAAACAATCCATCCTGACTGAACTAAAGATTCTGCCACCACAACTATGTAATGGGTTCCCTTCTCTTTTATAGTAATCGTTCGCTAGCTGCAAGCTAACACGGAGAACAATGCTAACGATGCGTGCAGCACTCGTGTACCAGGTTATGTGGGTTACAGTACATGTTACAATACATACATTCATGTTTATGTAGTTAGATATATCAAATAGGATGATGTATCAAGTTTGAGCTAATTTAGCTTGTTATAACTGTTATAATGTGATGTTCAAGCCGAGTCTGATGCATATCGCAGTTTTAAATGAAGCTATACTTTGTTTCAACGTCAACGAGCCACACTAGAAGGAAGACCAAGAAAAAGGATGAAGGCACCTATCGAGACAGAAAAGTCTGTACTTTTTTTCTGCCTACAGCCTGCTAGCACTTACTAGCTCCTCAGATACCATTATAACGGTTCCAGTGCACTTAAATGAATTAAAGAGAGCCTGGTTTCCTTCACTGCAATGTAGGGCTGGACCCTGAAGGCTTTGTTCACTTAAGAGGCTGAAAAGCCTTGCAACCCTTTTTTTTTTTGGCAAATTACAACGATCTTAATAGTAACCAATCATACATGGGTTTTAAACTGTCATTCTGCAGGGGCCATGTATTTGCTCAAGATGACAAATTCCCCTGAACTGTACATTTTACAAGCCCATAGCAACGCACTGTACATTTTACAAGCCCATAGGAACACATCCTTTTTGTGGTCAATTCCGATGCAAGGCTTTTCTCCTACTCTCTGTGAATGGGGACTACAAGTCCGTGTGTCTTTTTTTACCAGGACATGGCTTAATAGTGTAGTTCTTAGCTTTCGCCTACACCTAGATTAACAAGTATTCCAGCTGGTCTGAGCTTTAGCCATGGCTAAATTAGCCATGGCTAATAGAGAATAACATATAGATGCTTGTCGCACTAGTATTGATGTTGTAACAAACTTATTTTTAATGTCCTGGCAAACCTTTTGATCGTCATAGCGATTTAACATAAGCCATGTTTTATCTTATCCTCGTCAAGAGCTCGTTAACCTGTTGTTGCCAAGTTTACTTTATGTATAATTCCATTGTAACTAGGTATAGAGATTATTATTATTATTATTATTATTTAAATGTATTTAATGTTGCTGACGAACGTTAGACAGCCAATGCCTCCGTAACTTGGCTTATAGGCGTTAGAGAAACTGTTGTGGGTAAGTAGTCATTTCTGTTTTGTCCTGCTTTAAACTCAGTGAGGTGAAGTGTAATCAGCATGGCTTCGTGTTCCAGCATCAACTAGCCTGTCGCTAAGTTGCTAGTCTATACATCGTCGTACCGTATGTATTGTCATTACACATAATGTAGAAGTTTAGATAGATGAACAGAATCAGATATATTGCAAAGTAGGTTTGCACATACATGGAATATATCATGTTTTATTTGTTGTAGTATGAGACAATATAATAAGACTGTTAAGTTATAACAATACAATCCTAAACAAATACATTTAAAAAGTGGAAAAAGTGGAAAACGTATACAGTTTTTATATATTTTTATATATATGGGTGTAAATGTGCGACATGGTATGTCTTGTACAATACACAGTTTGCATGGAATGTTGTCGGCAACAATAAATGTGTTCGTGTTACTGAATACGTTTAGATGCTTCCGGTCAGTGTTTTGGTCCCGGTGTAATATTGCGTCAGTGTTTAAAGCGGTTTATATCGGCGTCAGTACAGACGGGACGAGCCCGCGGCGAAGGCGGATTAGCTTCCCATCTGGGGTCATTTCACACAGCAAGCCTCATCTGCACACAGTGCCACGCTGGGCCAGGTAAACCACATCTACACTAGCAGGGCAACGGTCGCGCCTACAGACAGCTGCTACGTTGGCCTGTATCTAATTCTCTACAGCTATTCTACCATTCTGTGCACATTTGTTTAAGTTGTGTTCGTGGCTAATGACTAGGGGTGTGACAATACGCTTAGGTGATGAGACGATGCGTGATATTAGATTCATGAGAACTAAATGTAATTTTAACCATTTTTTATCAATATTACATGAAGCAGACATTACTACTAGCCTTTACATTCTCTAAACCATAAGCGTAGTACACCGTATTGTTATGGCCTGCTACAGGTTAATGGGATAACTACAGAGCCAATTACAGAGCTAGTGTAACTGTAGACTAGTAATAGCCTGTTGTTACATGCATAATATACAAAGCAATACAATAGGCAATATTTGAAATGTGTATATGCATTACTGTGGTTAATCACAACCTATATATAGGCTTATTTCACGTATTGCATAACAAATGTTGACAAATTATAGTGTAAAAAGGTAAATAAATGCTAATTGAGATTAGCTGTGATGCTAGTGGTATTTTTGGAACATAAATGTACCTAAACAACTTCAATAAATATGGCTTAACAATGCACTCATGGCATTCTAAATATCCTACATTGAACTCAATCTTAGATGCACGCACAAACCTGAGCATTTATGGATCTTAAACATGTTCAGCCGACATCTGCCAAGTCCATGTGAGGGTCCTTAGCTCTAACAATGGTTGGCTAAGCAGGCCTGAAAGTCCAAAAGTCAAATTCTGCAATGGGAGAATTCTCTAAATAGGGGCTGGCCATTTGTGCAATCTGTGTACCCAACGTTCTGCCACAGAAACCACTTAAAGGTGCTGTGGTAATCTTCCATGTCCACCCTCACACTAGTCATGCTGATATCGCAAGAGAGCTTTTCACCTTGACCAGAAATATTATCACACCCCTACTGATTACCTTACAATTATAATGCAACAAAGTGTTTACCTTCTCTACTGGGGTTCTGAATGTGTTTTTGTTTGGAAATACAGACTAAGAAGATGTAAAATACAATATACAGTATTCTCAGAATTTACGTAATTTTATGTAATTCTCATTTAATAGTATCTGATGTTTGCATTACATTTTCTATTGGACCTTGTGTCTCATCTGCGGAATAGATTAGTAACCGAGTATAGATTATTTCAACGTTTGTTAACTAGGCAAAGTTATCGCCAGCGACGGATGCTTTCAAACTTTACAAATTTAGTTTTTTCTAGTCTGTTGCTCTCTGGTAGCGATCTTGTCTAGAAGGTAGGTGGTGATTTTGATATTTTCCTGCATAATTTTGAGAATCATTGAATGTTTCACTGATCTTGTACGGTAAGAACTGGCTCTGACAACTCAAAGTTAACGACAAATTTGATATAGCAGTAGCATATATACATAGTTAACACAACCTTAATTTTATGACAAATTACAGCCATCCTTCATAAATGATACATTTAAGCTTGTCTAGAGAAATTATAATCTTCTACTAGAATGTTGGTTTTGTATTGATTTTCATATTTTAATTAATTTACTTTAACACCACATAAGGGACCCTTCCCTTATCAAAGTATATATTAGCAGTATGATTACAATAACTAGACAGTTACATTATTCGAAACGAATATAGATAAATTAAGGAATGTCTTCAAGACGACATGTTGGAGGCCGATCAGAGGATCAGGTTGCAGGACCAAACCGCACCAGCAGGGGGAGTGTTTCTGTTTGCACGGTGTCCCATTACGCACTGCATGCTGCCCAGGCGACCAGCGCTCCCAGTGGACTAACATGGTAATGCGTTGCCCCCGCAGGAAAGCCCCTGAGCACCGGGCCCCGCAACGTGTGGATCTGCGGCCATTCCCTGGTGTACTGGGCCGAGTCCCGGGCCAAGTCCCCGGAGGTGGGCATGCAGCTAGGCATGAACCCGGCCAACGTGGTGATCTGGTGGAAGGGCACCCAGGGCATGACGTGGCCGCAGCTGCTGCCTCAGCTGCACCAGCTGAAGGTGAAGTGGCCCAACCCAGACGTGCTCATTATGCACCTGGGGGGCAACGACCTGAGCACCGAAAGCCCCACCGACCTGCTGGCGTCAGTCAGGAAGGACCTGACCTCCATGCGCAGCATCTTCCCGCGCTGCCTGCTGGTGTGGTCCAACATCTTGCCGCGCCGCGTGTGGCGACACTCGGCTGACAGCCACGAGGTTGACCTGGTGCGCTCCACCGTCAACCGCCGCGTCCACAGCATCATCGGTGAGTTGGGCGGCACGGCGCTGCCCCACGACAGCATCCGCTGCGGCGCCAACACCGGGCTGTACCGCGCTGACGGCGTGCACTTGTCGGCAAAGGGCATCGACACGTTCAACCTGAACCTGCAGGACTTCCTTGAGAAGTGGGAGGCGAACAAGGTCGACGAGTAGCCGGCCGCCTCACAAAGGTCCCTCTTGTTTAACGCCTTCTGTTTGTCAGGTAGCTGATAGCTAGCTAGGGTTAGCTAGCTAGCTAGCTAGAGAAAAGCGAGCTCTGTCAAAACACAAACCAGTTAGATTCAGTGTGACGTTTTATTTTATTTTTGCGTTATATTTCAAAACTTCATTGGTAGAATTTCGTTGGGTGCTTGCTTCCTTCATTGTCTTTTGAAACAATAAAGTGGTTATGAAATAATCTAGCGTGAAGTTCATCACATTGTGTTTACACAGTGAGACAGAAGATGAATCATTCATTTATTAGATATCGGGCAAAGAAGATGTCAAGTAATTTTGGGTAAAAACTTTATTTTAAACTATTAAGATCTCATATATTGTGAAATATAACCGTATAATTATATATGAACATTATTTGTTAAATTGATTTAAACTTTGTTGGATAACTAATTTATTAAAGCTAGTGTCTAACTTTCCAGTTTTGCAGATGTTCAGATGCATTTGCAGCTATTGTATTGACGGCACATGAACAAAGGGGCCACTGTTTCTTTTAATCTTTGCTGATTTTTATTGTTGTTCTTCCTGGTGGATCAACCACTTGGACAGATGCAAGTATAATGGAACAGTTTTGGGCAGTTTGAATCATTGAATGCTTTTCATAATAGCACACAATTCTATGGATCCTATTTTTACCTTTACATGTCCGTCTTGTTACAGATGAGGTTTACAGTGTTAGGTCTGTGGTTAGGTCTGGTGTTGTTCAGGGAAAGGACTGCTGATCCATCCTGAGGTAAGTGTGTGCTCCGCAGGCTCCCACTGCTCACCGTCACAGTTGGCGGGGTCAGAGAAGTGATTCCACGGCCTTCCTATTCTCTGCCATCAAAACTCCACAGTCTTCTACATAATGTGCTTTTGTTTCATACGGCTATTTTCCATTGTGTTGTCCTGTGGTAATTCAAATAAAAAATGCTATCCCAACATACCAGTTCATATTTAAAAAGCAGGCTTATGTTTTGTGGCTTAAGTATGTACCTAGGATGTTTTAATGAAGATCTATAGTTCTGTGCTAGTTTGACCACCAATCAGACTGAGGGGCGGGAGATCAAAGGATGCAACACGAGTCAGCAACTTTAAGATGTGGTGGCATCTGACTTCACCTACAGCTCACAAGCATTGCATAAATAATGTACTTTCTTAGGGCAATATTACATGATGTAGTGTTATAAAGGAAAGTATTTTTGTCAATAAACAAAACATAATTGTACAGGCTTCTTGCATCACCACGAGAAGACTTGGGGTCACACCTTGGGAAGCAGGTCGTTTTAGGCTATAGCCCCTTTTGACAAGAATGCCTTCTTGGTTGTTCTTAGGCTAGGATACTATGTCGGGCATACAAAGGACCACCGGTACTAAATTAATTGTCAGTATAATAAGCCCAACTGGGAACATGGCAGGCGCTTCACCCACATAGAGACGAAAGTATACCGCCATCTTGTGGATATTATGAATACGAGCTGACGTTACAAAATGTCTATTGTAAATGTACCTTTAGCTACACGTCTTATAATATATGTTGAAGCATAATATGAAATTCAATCTTTGTGTCGTGTAGGCATACGGCATTTGGGCTATCAGCTGTAGAAGTGTGGGAATGAAATGTGCTATCTCTTCTGCATAACCCGGAACAACTACCTTAGATCATATTTAGTCAGTTCTGTCACATGGTAACAAAATGTATTCCTCATCCATGTTACTGCTGTGTTAATAAAGTGCCTCTCAGATTCACCGAATGTCTTTTTTTTTTGACTATCGATGTCTGATTTTATATTTGAAAAAGAGTGTCATATTTGATACGGCATGAAACCGATTCAAGTACCGTAAAGGCACTATAACATGAATGCTAACATATGAATGGGCATTGACTATATGGCGAAAGGCAGACTACATATTTATTTAGCTATAGGTTATGGACGGTGTTTATTTTGTTAGTGACTCCAGAAGAGCAAGCTGCCAATATTATGTAGCTGCATGCATCGTGGTGTTGTAGTGCAAGCTGTACTAAATCATTTTTTTATTTGGGGGGGGTTATTTATATATTTTTTGTAATGCAATCAAATAGTGGTAGCAAATAATAACATACAGGTTGGCAGAAGGTTAAAACCAAATGAATAAATATGTAGCTGTACCTCCTCCTGTCCTGCAGGCGGCAGCGCAGCGTGACGCACGTCCTGTGTGTAGGCAGCAGCGGAAGAGCAGCGCCCCATTCAGAGACGTCGCTACGAGGTGTTTTGTTCCTTAGTATTGCAGTTACGTTGATATTAGCGTTACATTTAATTTCGCGATTATAGGTCTTATGTTTCGTGTTCGTTAAGGCAGCGTTGGAAAACGCGGTAACTGCAACGCCGAAAAGAAGAACCTATGTACCGTGGACGGCCGCCGCCTCGAGGAGGGTACCCGCCGCACGGCCCGGGCCGCGGCTACCCCCCTCCGTCCTATCGGGAAGACCGGTCCCGGGGACGGCCTCCTCCCTACCATCACGGCTACCACGACCACGGAGCCCCGGACTCCTACCGCCGCTCCCCGGCCCGCAGGAGGTACCCGTCCCCCGGGTCAGGAAGTCACCGAGGCGGGGAGTTCTGGGGCAGCGCGCCGCCGCCGAGAGAGGTGATACGATTCTCGTTAATCTTAAACCAGCCGATCAGTCAAGCCGCCGTACTGTGTTGAGTGTGTGAGTGTTAGTTAACATGTATGTTACCTGTGAGGTGCTTTACCTAACAACGCAGTCTGACCTATCGTCCATGTGTACGGTAACCACTGTATGAGCTGGTAACAAAACCCTAACATGATAGATAGAATACATTTTGGCCTGTGCATAAACGCACTGTGAATCGTAAACATATTTCCAACACAATAATGTATCTGAATCTACGAAAGCAAGTATAACGCTAAATTCATAGTGAATATCAAGAAACACGCGACTCTTGGCCAGGTCCCGCAAGCAGACCGTACCGGGTGAAGTAAAGGTGAAATAAATAAAATGGTGCCTCTAGAAGTGCGCTGCTGATTGCTTTGGAGGCACTTGAGCTGGTAGAGCACCGGCGTGCACTGACTGACTGATGGCTGGCTGTGTTGCAGAGGTCTCTGTCTCCGCGGGCGATCCCCATCGACCACAACCTAGTAATCACCGTGGGCAACGAGTTGACGGGAGCCCCTGGTCCTGCCCCCCCACGCCACCTGTCCAGCTCACATGACGGGTAGGTTCATCTAGTTGCATGACCCTATTGGCTAACGCTAGCAAAGTGTGTGCTACCCTATTGGCCAATGCCATGGATGGTCGAAATACATCAAAATACATTTAAAAAATAAAATACCCTAAATGTATCAAAATAGACTACTGTAGTTTAAAAATAAATGTTGCAATGGAGCGTGAAATCACTTTGCATACCTATCGATCCACCCGTCACCTGTAAACTAACTGATGGTAATTACTGTAAAGGGTATAGTCATTCTGCAGAGAGTTTATTTGAGCTTGATCAAAACAAAAACACCTGCCTTCAGTGCCACTGGCTGATCCCTGAGAAGCTGCAACCCACACATTGTAAACACACTGTGAAGACTAGGATAGTGGTGTGTGGTCTGCACCACTTTGTGTTACTATTTACAGAGCCAGCACTGTGGAAACACTGACATATTTCTGTTAGCATGCACATGGAATGGGTAGATGGCAAATGTCGTTCTGCCCTAGTGTGGATACACCAGGGTATTAATCAGAGGCTGCAAACGTCTCAACATATTTTATAGTGTTTGTAAACTGCAGAATATGAAGCCGTTTTCAGCAATGCTTTCAAATAACAATTACAAAATAGTTTTAGTAATTTACGTACCTGTATCATAAATGCTGCCCATCCCTGGCTAACGCTAGTGTGTTTAGCAGGGGCCCTGCACCCAGGCCGCCCTACGACCGCCCAGATGAATACAGGAGGCGGAGCCACAGCAGGGGGCGGAGCCGTCCTCGGAGCCGTAGCCCCTCCGCAGAGCGTGGCCGAGCCAAGAGCCGCGGGCGGAGCCCCAACAGGGGGCGGAGCCCCAGCCCGGGCGCCGGCAGCCGGGCTAGGAGCCGTGCTCGGAGCCAGGGACGCCCACGCTCTCGGTCCCACTCAAGGGGGCGGAGCCACGGGCGAGCCTTGAGCCGCGGGCGCAGTAAGAGCAGGGGGCGGAGCCCCAGCCGTGGCAGGAGTCGCAGCCGTGGCAGGAGCCCCATCAGGGGGAGGAGCCCCATCAGGGGGAGGAGCTACAGCCGGCCGCGGGCCCGCAGCAGCAGCAGTACCGGCAGCAGCAGTACCGGCAGCAGCCAGCAGGGGAAGGAGTTTGAGGAATTGGACCTGGCCAGGAGGAGGCAGGCGATGGAGGAGCTGAACCGACCCCCCAAGTCCATCCTGAAGAAACGCATGGACTCAGACGAATCTCCCTCTGTCAGGGTAGGAAGTGCCTCCGCTGCCGCCTCTGCTCCGGGCGTCTACGGGCGGGCTAAGCCTCCGGTTCGGAGTTGGTTAAATGCTCTCTGTTCAGCCGCTTGGCTGCTCTCCTGTTCAGCCGCTTGGCTGCTCTCCTGTTAGCTGTTCTTCCCTTTTACTTGCTTAGCTGTTCTTATATTTAGAAAACGAATCTAATACTCATGTAAACAAACAGGAGTTAACCTACAGTCTGACTGCTACACAAATCAGAACTTATGCTGCATTTGATCGAGTGTCAGAACTGAAATTTCTAATCTCTGCAGGGCTCGATATTGAGGCTCGTCTGGGACAAGTAGATTTTTGAAAGGGGAAGTGCAGGAGGATTTTACTACCCTGACCGGACAAGTAGCCCGATCAACATGTCAGTAAAGAAAAATACCTTCAGTATAGGCAGGCATGGGTTACCGTTATGTTTTTAAATACAATCTTCCATTTAAAAATAATATAGAGCATTCAAAGCCCACAGCGTATCCGTCTGTGGCACGGGCGCTGTGGCGGTGAATGCACGTGTGCAGCAGAGGTCTTGTTAATATATAACAGTGGTGGAAAATCTGAAGGTCGTCCAACAATTTGACAGATTACACTGAGGCAAATCTTCCGGTCCTGAAGCAGGGCGCTGTTTTCATGGTCTTTAGTTGCCATCCATCCATCCATCTTCATCCGCTTATCCAGAGTCGGGTCGCGGGGGCAGCAGCTCCAGCAGGGGACCCCAA
>JAODTR010003200.1:0-12997 GCA_025399935.1 Amblyopsis rosae
AGGCTCCAGAAAACACAGCTCTCAGGATCATAGGGACACACAAACCTCTCCACCACGATAAGGTGATGGTTCCCGGAAAGGATCAACTTTTTCTAGCGATTCAAATTTTGAATCTGCAGTGAGAGGTGAAGAAAATCGCTAGCGTTTCCACAAATCAGAATCTAGGTCAAGGCTTTTCAGGCTTTCTTGCAGAATAATATCAATATAAAAAAACACAAAAACCTAACATTTATTTTTATTCAGCAGCCCAAAAACAAGTTACACTGTTTACGGTTTGCATTTCAACATGATACCTCCAAATCACAGAAAATGGATGGGTATGTGCCGTGTTGCTCTCCTGTTTATGTTTCCTATGACTCCTTCGTCTTCTCTTACTTTAATTTTTAATTAACAAAAGGCATAGAAAGGCCTACATTTGATAACGCAAGAACTAGGCTATAAGATTTTGGTGTCAGTGTTGTGGTTCGCTCTTTACTAGCTGTCAGTAATAGTCCCATAACTTCCTTGTTTCTGTTTTCTGGGTTGTCCGCGCAGACTCAGAAGGTAGCTGAAAGAGCGTCCTCGCACGAGCATGCGACGATAGGCATGATAATTAGGCTGTTGCTAGAAGACGCCCAGTCGCTAGTCCACGCCTTGGTGTAGTTCTATCTTTAGGCTTGTGTGCAGCTGCTCGCCCATGGAAACCCATTTCATCTGTGTAGCCAGTGATGCAACAGGGGTGATGGTTACTTGCTACCCTGATGTGTCGGTGAGTTAGCCCAGGAATCTACTGAGTCCTGGGCTGTTCTGCTCCGGGACACACATAAGCCACAGGGATGGCCCTCATACCTGACCAGGGCCGATGTGTCACAAACTGACATGTTCTACGTTACTCTGAGTATTTTAGGATGACCAACTCTACTGCAAATGTTTGTCTGGGGCGATTTCATGGTTGTATGCTCTTATATCAAATATATGGGCTGTCCACATACATATAGTGAAGTACATTTTCAGTTATGCAGCCCTTCATCACATTACAGCCTCAAATGACTGTACAACTCTCATTTCACATGGAAACAAATTAAACAAACCCCCTTAACCTGCTCCTCCCATCAGGCAAGGAACAACTCTAATTAAAAAAAGTAAGGGACCACAGAATGAGGAATGCACCATTCTAGGAGGCTAATGATTGCTAGTTGCAGAGGGCATCAATAATTAGCAATTAGAATAATATGCTTTATTTATTTTTCTGGAATATAAAGGGATCAGCACAACATGTACAGTCTTATATGGATGTGTAGACCATAATCACAATGAATGACAGCTTGTGTGCTTATCCCAGTTGCCCAGGAGTTTGGCATGTCTCAAGCAGACCCTGTGGTGACATCCTCCCAGATGCCTCAGCAGGCGACCAGCACCGTCCACATCCTGTCTCTGCTTCTCCGTCTCCGGCAGTGCTGCTGCCACCTGTCCCTGCTCAAGAAGGTGCACACACACACACTTTCATCCTGGGGAAAGCTTGTTGATATTTGATCTTAATCAAAACAAAAAACATCTCTCCCTTTAATGCCATAGGTTGCTCTTAGAAGCTCCGCCCCACACATTGGAAACACATTGAGAAGGCAAAGATATTGTTGTTGAGTGGTGTGGTCTGTACCACTTTGTTTGTGTTCCTATGTACAGAGCCATGGTTGTGTAGAAGCACATGAATGCATTTGACAAAAAGTGTTATTAGCTTGCATACAATCGTTTACTATGCCTTTTTTGAATAGGTTTCACAGGTTTTACAAGAATGTGTAGGATTGTAATTTAGGAGTCGATATTCTCCACCTCACTAACTGTTCTGATATTTATTTAACCCTCATGAGTGTGTAGCCCTGCAGAGACATTTGGTGCTTGTATTTCCTGTGCCATTCAGTGGTATAGACGGGTTCATGTGTAGTTCACACTTACACCATTGGGGCTTTTCCACTGACACATCAAACTGCGTCAAGCTGGGCCGCGCTCATTTGCATTTTCATTATCAGCCGTATTATTACAAGTCGTACCGAGCCGCGCCCAAGATGGGCCTTCTCTGGAGTGGGGCCGAAGTGAGCCGGCCCGCCTCCATGTGAGCCGCTGTTATAGGCTCCTCCATCATTTCATTAATACAATCCTAGCGGGCTGACAGAGAAAGTTGGTGTGAGTCGTGCGACACAAAATAGCCGAGGCTATTTTCAGCGTTTCTCTTAATTAGGCTACAGTTTGTTTTTTTGCTGGTAGCCTGCAATGAATGGAGTGTACGCTAAACGTAGTTTAGTACAAACTCACTGGTGGAGAGTGAATTTTAAGCCATAGACAAACACATTTTAAGCAAATCTATTTATTACACAACATTATGCTTATGAACCTTTGTTTGTGTATTGGACAAGGTTATAGCCTATACCTGTAATGATCGCTTTGGCACTCTCATCTTTTGCATTTTCTGTAGGAAACATTCTGCCAGCTCAATGCGGCGCGTATGAATATTCCCCAGACATATTATGTGTCTACTAAAAGAAAAATGTAAAGATCTACAAATATTCTTAGTTTAGGATCATTTTAAATAATCTATGTCTGATAAATAAGCATAAAAAGTGCATTTTCGCCATGTAGGACTATAGCCTAATGTGTAGTCAGGCTCAGGCATATGCCTAGTCGCCAGTCGTCTGCCGATGTTACAATGTAAAATATTGCCTAGTAGCCTGGAAATCCATGTTGACAAATCTGTTGCACAGTGCAATAATAAAGGAGCCCATTTAAAGAGGGCAGTACTTTTTAACGTGATTGACTCAAGATAAGCGCGTCATAAGTTGAAGACACACCTTCAATCAGGAAGCCCTGTTGTAATTGAAATGCAACGTTCAGTTCAATCGAGCTGGGCTGACCGTAACGAGTTGTGCCGAGCCTGCTCGTGCAATGGAAATGGGCCACAAATGGCCTGGATAATAATGTAGAATTGTTCCTTTAATGCAGACATCTTGAAACATAATTGCTAATAAACAAGCTGGGGATATTATTTAATTGCGGAGAGTCTCTTTAATTAGTGTGACATTTTTCTTCTCTGTTATTTTCTGTTGACCAGTGAGAGCTATGGCATATTTGTTCTGAACAGTAACTGTATAGAGCTAGCATATTTCTAGCTAAGTATCCATCTGCCCTCTCAGACTCTGGACCAGTCTGAGCTACAGGGCGATGACATCATCCTGTCCCTGGAGGAGCAGCTCAATGCTCTGTCCCTCTCACCCGCTCACTCCGGCTCCGACCACAAGCAGTCGGTGTCTCTCAACGGGACACACTTCCCGGCCAGGGTGTTCGAAGACACTTGTGAGAGCACCAAGGTAACACAGTCATTGTTTATGCAGTGATGCAAAAATATGTTGATATTAATGAGATTTTCCTTGATTTGTCTGGCATGGCTGTAGGAATCCCATTGGTTAAAGTCTGTAGATGATATGGTTAGGATGCTGTATTTGTGCACCATGAGGTGGAAAAATCCTCACGACATGAGATCTCAGATTGCACACTCGTGGCATTGACAACCAAGTGTTACAGCATGTGTGCACTACACTATAGCATGGCTTAGCAGGGAAGATTGTATGAACTAATTTGACTAAATGTTATTAATGTTCAGAAATTATTACAAATATTATGTTTGTTGGAAACGGAAAGAGAAAATATAGTAGTTATATCCTGGTTGACATTGGCTGAAATTCTCCTTCATCTGTTTCGTTATTGCTGTGATATACCATGATACAAACAACTCTTTACCTTGCATTCTGAGAGGTTTTCTACCCGCTAAAGAAAAGATTGAGCATTGAGTGCTCATGCCAGATGATGAAAGAAGTGATGGGTTTATCAATAATGAATTTCTATAATGCTAATTTAATGCTCACAGCAGGAGAATGATACAAATTATGAAAACATTGGTGGATATTGACATGCACGTTACATTACACGTACGTTAGCATAGCACAAACAAGGATTTGTAATGTTTTTAGATTATATAATTTTCTTATAATATAAAAGGTTGTGAATTGTAGCTGTAATAATATGCTGTTAACTCAGTTGTGTGGAACTAACAATTATGTCTTGATCTGACCCTGCTCTCTAGATTTCTGCCGTTATCTCAGAGCTCAAAGCAATCAGACATAAGAGTCAAGAACATAGGAGGTACAAATGCATAGTTCACTCTTACAGAATGTACACCAGTGAATCCACAGGTCCAAAAAAAGACCAGGTAATGACCCAACAAACCTTGTCCATCTGCAGTGTTATTGTATCTCAGTGGACCAGCATGCTCCACATAGTGGCAGTCCATCTACGCCAGATGGGTCTGAGGTATGGTGTAATTGATGGCACAGTTAACCCCAAGCGCCGCATGGACCTGGTGGAAGAGTTCAACACCAGTCCTAAAGGACCACAGGTAGCATCATCTTGAACCACTTGATCTTGTTCAATGGGGTATTAATGTTGTGTAAGAAAAGTGTTTTAAAAATGTTACCAGGGTATATATTTACTATATGTTAAAATGCAGAATGTGTTCCTCTTATAATAAAAAAAACAACAACAAACACCTTGTTTAAATTGAACTAACGGTACTTCAATGCTGTACAGCCCTGTGTGTGTGTGTATTCAAACTGAAGGCAACCAGTTGACCTCCCAGTGACCAGAATAACTCACTAGGTTATGTTAAATAGTGTCAAAATACATGATGAGTTGTAGAATTTGATTTGTATGTATTGCAAATGTTTTGGCACATTTTATACAGCTTTTATCTCAGCAATCATCCTATGCCACTGAAAAAAGTATTACAAAATCATTGTTTGCTACTTTCTGACTAGGTAAAGTCAGCTATTGTAAGATAATACACTTTTTGTCAAATCTAGCAAAATATTTCTTATGGTCTGCTAGCTGCCTAGTTCAGTGTGTGTGGGCTAAAGGAACACACACACACACAGGTCCTATCAGCTGCTGTTCGGCGTCCACACAACAAGGGCATTATATCTGGAGGGATTATATCTCCTAGCTGGTGGGGGAGGAGCTGGTGGATGTTGCTATAGGCAGGGATACCTGGGCTGCTCTGTTGCCACCGCGACCCTAATGGAGAAGTGGTCAAGATAATGGGTGGACTCCTTTAAAGGCCTCTGTATTATTAGGTATTATTCAGCTTGACATGAACTGTGTGGCTTTCTGTCTAAGGTGATGCTGGTTTCCCTTTGTGCTGGAGGTGTGGGACTCAACCTGATTGGAGGGAACCATCTGCTCCTTATTGACATGCACTGGTAACAAACGCACACACGCACACACACACACACACACACAGACATCCTGAAATATGCATGCCTTGTGCTTCTTCTCCAAGAAACTACCATGAGACACAGAATGCACCCTCTACTTGTCTGTCACAGGAACCCAGCCTTAGAAGACCAGGCCTGTGATCGCATTTACAGAGTAGGACAGCGCAAAGATGTCACCATCCACAGGTAATGATCAAGAAAAGGCAATTGTGCGGGTGTGCCTGCCTAACCCGAAGCATCCATCCATCCTCTCCCGCTTATCCGGAGTCAGGTCGCGGGGGCAGCAGCTCCAGCAAGGGACCCCAAACTTCCCTTTCCCAAGCCACATTAGCAAGCTCTGACTGGGGGATCCCGAGACGTTCCTAGGCCAGTGTAGATATAATCTCTCCACCTGGTCCTGGGTCTTCTCCGAGGCCTCCTGAGACCTTACCCCAAGTGAAGGAGTTCAAGTACCTCGGGTCTTGTTCGCGAGTGAGGGGACATTGGAACAGGAGATTGGCCGGAGAATCGGAGCAGCGGGAGCGGTATTGCAATCACTTTACCGCACCGTTGTGACGAAAAGAGAGCTGAGCCGGAAAGCAAAGCTCTCGATCATCCGGGCAATTTTCGTTCCTACCCTCAGCTATGGTCATAAAGGGTGGGTCATGACCGAAAGAACAAGATAATTTACATTTACGGCATTTGGCAGACGCTTTTATCCAAAGCGACTTACATGTAGTACATTTATCAGTAGTTGGACAGGTCATATACCAGCAATTATAAGCAAACAATATTCTAAATGGAACAAATGCAGCATAATGTCATTTTACCTATTACCACATAGTCAACAATATAAAGTGCAATAGTTAATGGCCTAGCTACTAAATTGCATACAATCTTTTTTTTTCTTTTTCTTTTTTATAGTGAGATAATCGCATGAGAAGTAAGTGCAGGATAGCATGAGAGATGACACTCTTAGATAGGAGAGAGTGCTATCACAGGTACAAGCGGCTGAAATGGGTTTTCTCAGAAGGGTAGCTGGCGTCTCCCTTAGAGATAGGGTGAGAAGCTCAGCTATCCGTGAGGAACTCGGAGTAGAGCCGCTGCTCCTTTGCGTCGAAATAAGACAGTTGAGGTGGTACGGGCATCTAAAATACAAAACATGTATTACAAATATTTTTATGTCACACAATATTTCCCTATATTGATAAAGTCTTGATAAATGGTTATAAATTATCATATTAACGGTCCAATATTGTAGCCTTGCTCTGCCCACCTTTTGCTGTGAGATACATTTTTGCTGAGATTAAGTCTGTAAACCCTGTTGGAATGAAGGTTCACTTAGCCACTCTGAATCAGCAACTGTTGTGGTGGCAACGTGTCATAACGTTGAAGTCGAGCATTTGTTTATAATACATATTTCTAACCATGGCAGCAGCGGTGGTAGATGAAGAAGCGATACAAATGGTGGATTGAAACAGATTATGGTTAACCAATGCAAAATCAAATATCTAATCTCAAATATTAATGTTGAGGGTTTTAACAGGGGTGTTTATTTATCTTTAACAATGGATGGATGGATATTTAATTATTTAATTCCAGGTTTGTGTGTGAGGGTACAGTGGAGGACAATATATCTACCCTGCAAGAGAAGAAGAAAGAACTGGCCCAGAAGGTTCTGTCAGGAACAGGAAGTTCATTCACCAAGCTTTCCTTGGCAGACCTCAGAGTTATCTTTGGTGTTTAAGCATTGTTATAAAATGCATTTTTAAGCACTCATATACACAGTCCCCCTAACATACAATAAATCTGGAAATTTGGATGATAGTGTAACTGTTAGTTTTTTATGTTTGTGTTTGCAATCCACAATGTTTTATATACAATAATGTTTAGTGTAGCATTATTATTATTATTATTATTTGTGTGTTGTTGTTGCTGTTGTGCATATGCTTAAATAAATCAAGATAAGACAAGATGCAATTTATGGATAATCGTTCTCTCAAACTGGAAGTAACGTCCATACAACGGAATAATTCGTATTTAGTAATTCAACAGAAGAGGGTAAAGGACAAGGTGATAGCTTGTTAATTGAAATAGTTTATTACCTATTTCAGACATTTTCGTGATCATAATAAAAAACAGGAACTATCAGATACATTGTATTTTATTGGTCTTTCAAATAGTCCATCGTGTGTCTGGAACGTGCGTGGTGTGCCTCTGTCCTGTCCGTGTTTTGTTTGCTAAGCATGCACCCTGTGATTGGCCAGGCGGAAACGGCTCAGTCTGAAGCTGCAGCGGGCAGCACTAGACACTGCCAGCTGCGCTAGCGTGCTATTGATAGTAGTAGCTAAAGCGGCCTTAGCGAGTGCAGAAGCCGCAGCAATTCAGCCACTGAAATACAGCCATGGCGGCTGAATCCGAGAGGGTCGAGCCCCAGGACAGTGAACAAGACGATGAAGAGGATGTGTACGAAGTGGAAAGGATTATTGACATGCGAGTGGAAGAGGTAAAGGTAACCATTTTAGTTGCACACCTAGCTCACTTGCTAATTTGAACGAGCTAGCTAGTCTGGCGTAGTTTTAACTGGCATTTTCACGATGCGACTACGCACTTCAATCAAAAAGACTGAACTTGAAGCAGCTCACGTGAAAATCCATTTTAGTACAGAACAACACATTTTACGAATCCTATTGGCGGCCTGATTGGCCGCTCTGTATATTGGTACGGTACCAAGCAGTACCATGCTTACGGTTACGCCTGTACAACTTTTCCCGTGATGTCCGCTCGCTGCTTCCCTGCGGAGGCCAAGGACGGATGAGCTGCAAGATTGCAAATATTCTTTGTCCAAGTCTGCAATAAATATTGATCTACAGTCATCTCGCCGTGCATAATTAAGGGGTAGTGAACGCCTTGGTTTTGCACAATGTAAAAAAATAAAAATACGCCAGGCCAGCATTGTGGCTGATCATACACCTCCTGACCGATTAACCTGTTATTGTCATCTAGATATATTGCGCATCATCTATTATTATTACGACTATGTTCGAACTACGTCATGCCCCACCATTTCTCAAATGCCAGTTATGAGATTACAATTCTCATTGGTCGAGTGTGGGGCTATTTCCATATATATAAGTTCCGTGTCGTTAAATTAAATTGTGCCATTTAAGTCTACTAACATTGACTAACTACACCGATGACGTCATGTTTTATTTACCGTTGCCGTGATTCCTTATATAACTACCAATATCAGGGCTGCAGAAACTAACCCAAGGTAATGTACACGTGACATTGAGAGTGTCACTAACAGTGTGGTGGAGAGGACAATATTGTACAAGTTGTGGAAAATCTCAATACGTAAAAGTGTCAAGTACAGTGTGAACATGAATTGCATTGCAATGTGCACACACTCCCTAGGCAATCTATACCTTCAGACATCTAGCTGCTGCGCAGGTGAAGTATTATGAGGTGTTGGATAGACACAAAACCCCTATTAAAACAGGAGTTTTTCAATTGTCTTTTTTTTGCCTATATGGTGTGCTTATGAAAACAATCCATTATTTATTTGTAAAAACTTGTAACAGTTCCACAGACAGTCAAAATAAGCACACTATCTTGGATGCATTTGTTTTCTCATTAAATGTGCTTATGTTTCTATTTAATATCTTTGGATATGGGTTGAAAGAGTAACCTGATATTTTTAAAGGCATATTGTCTGTAGGCTGTAATGAAATAAACCTGTTACTAGGCCTGCCACGATAACTATTTCTGTTTGGAGATATATTGTCCCAGAAATAATTGCGATAACCAATATTGTCAGAATCATGTAAACAATGTTCTGCTATAATGTGACATCACATCAATTTGTTGTTATTGGTTTAGCCAATTTCATTGCTTGGCTGTTAAAAATAAACTGTGAAGTGATAAAAACAAATGGCAAATTTTAGCATTTATTCTCCCAAACGTAGTTGGCTGTAATTATGCAGTCATCTATAATAGGAAAAACACCTATTAAAACCTTGAGGAACACTTCATTCACCTGCTTTGTTTGGAGCGTTACCTGCAAGCAGGCAGATGAGATCACATTAGAGGCACAACATGGTTAACATTTCAGGCAATATTAATTTTATTGACGTGTGAAAATGTATTATATTATTTATTATTATTATAAAAGTCTATATAGTAATTATCGTGACAGGCCTACCTGTTACATAATCTAATCACACCTGGCAAAGCCCCAGTGAAACTCAGTGTTTAGTTTTTTCTTTAAAAATTTATTTTAGGGTGACACTCTGAGAACATGAGTTCTCCTGCCCAAAATGTGATTTACTTTCTTGAAGAAGGTCATGACCTTTTTGTCTGGTTTGCACATTGCTCTAAGGGAGAAGTGCTTTACAGAGTCCGCTGGAAGAACTACTGCTCTGATGATGACACTTGGGAGCCAGAGGCCCACTTGGAGGACTGTCGAGAGGTTCTGCTGGCTTTTAAAAAGAACATTGCAGAAGCAAAGGCTAAGAAAGAGGCGGAAGTCAAGAAGACATTGGTAAATACATCTTAAATGGTTAAGATAGTCTTAAGCCATTGCAACAATACATGTAAATAATATGACAGATTGTTTTACGTGTGGGGATTGAGACACTTTGACTCATGTTACAATTACATTTTCTTGAGATTCTAGTCATTTGAGTCCCTTCATTAACTTTTTTTGGAAATGTATATAATCTCACATCTAACAATAAATGGCACCGAGCTGCATTTTGTGAACACTCTTCCATGTTTTCCTATCCACTTGCAGAAACTGCCTACAAAGAGCGACGTGTTTGATGCAGACTCTGAGAGTGAGAGTGACAAAGAGCGGCCAGTGGAGGTGCCTGTCGTCAAGAAGAAGAAGAAGAAGAAGAAGAAGAACAGGGAGCGAGAAGAGGAGCCTCCTCCAAAGGAGAAGAGGAAAAAGAAGAAAGACAAACGACGGGATGAGCTAATGAAGCCCCTGCCTGCGCCAGAGACGGACGATGAAGAGGACAGGGCCGAGACCCCGCCCCCAGCCATCCGGGAGCAGAAGCCAGACTCAAAAAAGCGAGCGGTGGATTCGGACGATGACGAGCAATCGGCCGCGCCACAGAAGAAACACAAGAAGGACAAGAGCAAAGACCCGGCAAGGCACCGCAGAGACAAGGGCGAGGAGAGCAAGAAAAAGAAGGGCAAGAGAGAGCGCAAGCTGGATTCCTCGGAAGACGAGGCGACCGCCCCGCTGGAGTCGGACCTGAGCGACGAGCCGTCGGAGTCTCAGGCCGACGATGCCAAGGAGAGGGCCCGGTCAGAGTCCAGGCAGAAGAAGGGCAAGTCTGAGCTGAAGCCGCAGGGCTCCTCAGAGCTGGACCGCAGGAGCAAGAAGTCCGACCCCGCCGCACACTCCCTGAAGGACAAGGCGAAGGGTCTGCCATCGAGGCCCAAGGAGGACGTCGCGCCCCATTCCTCCGACTCCAGCGACAGCTCCACCCTGCACAAGAAGAGCAAGAGCAGAGGGCCCGAGGGCAGCACGGCACCGCCCCCCAAAGCCCCCTCCTCCTCTGCCTCCTCCTCCTCCTCCTCCTCCTTCTCGGCAGCTGGGGGCGGCGCCAAGGCCAAAGAGGAGGACCTGGCCAGGGAGGACTCAGTGGCGGTGCTACAGAAGGATGCCGCCGGCTCCACCAACCTGTTTGAGAAGTTTCTGCTGAACTGCGAGGCCAAAGACCGCGTCCCTCGTAGGCAGACCGTGCACCAGGCCACTGGTTCAGACGTCGGCAGCAAGTCAGCAAAGGTACCACTTGACCGTGTACCACTCTTTTGTTAAGGTTTTTTCTTACTATTGATGGCTTCTTTAATAAGTCTGTTTTAGTATTGATTTGGAGATGGCCAGTGATGTGCAACCAGCAACACAACTGTACCTTGTGCTGCTTGTGTTTAGAGAATTTTTTTGTTCCAATTGATTAAAAAAACAATGTTAATCTCATCTAACCAGTGTTCAGTGCAGATGTTTATAAGAAGGATCATCGCTAACCTTGGCCAGGGCAAATTGTTGTGTTCCAATTCCTGCCTGCAAAATGTTGCAGGTTGTTGTTGTGCATGACGTTATCTTTAGCATGACCACAAGCAGTGCTACAATAAAGGCCTAGCTAGCACTGTGCTGCTATATTGAGCTTCAGTTTGACTTAGCCTTTACTTAACATGTTCTTTAACATTTATTATGAAACTGATTATCTATATGAAGATGTTGCATCAGTTAAAACTGTTTTAATGCCCTGCTAATGTTAGTTTTAAACTGCAACATTAGTAGTTGTTTATTATTTTTCAAATATTCAAGTTTGTGTAGTCTCCAATTAATGCAATACTCACAATTGAAATGTCAACTTATTTCACTAGTGTCTAAAATACATGTTGTAATTTGTATTTTAACATACTAACTAACATAGCATATTTGTACAATATGCTATGTTAGTTGCATTACAGAAGCCATATCTTTCCATAGATGTTTAGCTGTCTAGAAGGTAAAAGGTCCAAATTAATATCTTATTAATAGTGTATTGGTTAAAATAATTTATTGCACCTGAGACAAATCAGAAATCTAAATTTACACTTAAATAAACAATACATCCTTCATAGCATAGCATAGCAGGTAGATAAAATGTAGTTGTCCTTGCTTTCTAACCATCAGTAATGTCAGATATTTTAGAGCTTGACTGTGATCTCACGGGAATGGCAATATTGACATTTTGTAACCGCTTACCCCAACAGCAGCTTATAGGAAAGATTGAGAAGAAAGTGAAGCCATCCAAAGAGACTTCTGCTTCTAAACCAGAGGCTGACAAGTCAGAGAAGACCAATCTGCCAGACCGTAAGATAAGATAAATTGCATACATGAGAATATATATTTTATTCAGTAGAGTATATTCAGTAATCAAGTCTGATTGCTTTTTTACATAAAAAAGGGAGATGTTAGAAAATATACTGCAATTGAAGGCATCTTTTTCAACTCAAAATAATCTTTAAACATCACGTAACATGATAAATCTTCTTACATCAGTCCAAACTTCCATGGTAAATCTTTCAGAAACTTGAAAGGCACAAGTAGGCCTAACCAAATATAGATATATTTGGTTAGGCCCTTTCCTGTGCCATCAACATGTTGAATCCCACAATATATGGCTGCCGTCTTCATTGCTTTGTTCATTGCACGTAACCCCACCCTCACTGTGTGGGCCTGTGACCTGGGTCCAAAATTTACTTTAGTCACCAGCGGCTGGTAGATTAAAAAATCTACCCGCCAAGCATTGTTTTTACCGGTCAAAATAAATAATAATTTTCTTCTCACATAACATTAGCTTACTGTATTAATTATGTTTTAGTATTTCATTGGGATACTGTACCACATGACAGCACAACTCATCACCACACCATAGTTATGTAGCTCTATCTACTACATATAGCCTACATTCTGTAGTCGGCCTTGTACAACTGCTGAATTAGCAATATTTCTAACTATCTTTTTCATGCAAAACCTATTTCACAAGTAGGAAGTTGGTGTAATTTTATATGCCTTGAATATTAGCTAACACTACTTCAAACCGCTTAAAACTCATGATTTATCCATCCATCCATCCATCCTCTCCCGCTTATCCGGAGTCGGTCGCGGGGGCAGCAGCTTCAGCAAGGGACCCCAAACTTCCCTTTCCCGAGCAACA
>JAODTR010003201.1:0-12997 GCA_025399935.1 Amblyopsis rosae
AAAATATTGACATAAAATCCTATGGTCTAAAGCCTGTTCTCTGGGGGTTCACACTCACCTGCGCATAGCGTAACAAGTAAATCATCAAATAAATTATATTTATTAAATGTTTTACTCCATTTGAGCATGTGAGGAGTGCACTGTGCCCCTCCTCCCCCCACGAATAACTGATGTATAATGTGCTAATGTTCTGTGGTTGCAGGATTACAACAAAAATATAACAAACTTAAAATCCAATGTAATACATTTATTCCACAGTAATTACAGAGCTACATGTTGTAGACATTATAGCAATTGCAAAAAAAAAGAAGTATTTACTTAAATCTTACATTAATCCACTCCAAGATGGTGTGCTTCAAGGAAGGTTTTGCGGTAGTGGTGTGATATTGGTGTAATAATTAAATTTCAATCCAATGGGTCTTCAACCTATTTGTACGTTTAGAAGTAAAATTTATAAAAAAATCTTAGTGATATTCCTGTTTGTAAATGTCCAGATATAACCAATTAGCACTAGTATAGTAAGTAACCTATACTGTAATTACATTTAGAAGGCCTACAATGATTTTGAAATCATATACTTCTAGCTAGGTACATGATCCATTCATCTTCTCCCGCTCATCCAGAGTCAGGTCACGAGGGCAGCAGCTCCAGCAAGGGACCCCAAACTTTCCTTTCCCGAGCCACATTAGCAAGATCTGACAGGGGGGTCCCGAGATGTTCCCGGGCCATTGTGGAGATAACTTTCTCAATTAGTCCAGGGTCTTCCCCGAGGCCTCTTCCCAGCTGGACGTGCCTGGAACATCTCCCAAGGGAGGCGCCCAGGGGGCATCCTTACTAGATGCCCGTACCACCTCAACGGGCTCTTTTTCGTCACAACGGTGCGGTAAAGTGATTGCAATAACACTCCCACTGCTCCGATTCGCCGGCCGATCTCCCGCTCCAATGTCCCCTCACTCGTGAACAAGACCCTGAGGTACTTGAACTTTTTCACTTGTGGCACTCCATCGGTTTCCTGCTGAAAACCATGGCCTCAGATTTTGGGGTGCTACTCCTCATCTCAGCCGCTTCACACTTGGCTGAGAAGGTCACAGACCGATGATGCCATCAGGACCACATCATCCGCAAAAAACGCAACCCCTCCCCACCCCGACTACGCCTCGATATCCTGTCCATGAATATCACAAACAGGATTGGTGATAGGCTTTTCTATGCCTTTTGTTAATTCAGAATTAAATGAAGAGAAGATAAAGGAGTCATAGGAAACATAAACAGGAGAGCAACACAACGCATATCCATCCATTTGCCGTGATTTGGAGGTATCGTATTGAAATGCAAACAGTAAAAAGTGTACTTGTCTTTGGGCTGCTGAATAAAAATAAATGTTCTTACTGTTATTAGGTCTTTGTGTTCTTCATATTTATATTACTCTGCAATAAAGCCTGACAAGCATTAACCTAGATTCTGATTGGTGGAAACACCCGCACAACCTGTTTGGGCTACCAGGTCTGTCCAGAGTCTTCCCCCACCCCTTGACCCAACTCACCACCAGATGGTGATCAGTTGACAGTTCTGCCCCTCTCTTGACCCGAGTGTCCAAAACATGTGGCCTCAAGTCAGATGATACGATCACAAAATTGATCATTGACCTTCGGCCTAGGGTGCTCTGGTACCATTGTTACGTATTAATAATTTAGCCAGAAAGAATAAAGGAGGACTCTGACTCAAAAGTGAATAATAGAGAAATGTATTAAAAAGCAATGAACAATCCAAAGATACAATTGGCGCGGCCGCGGTCTGAAAACACATTCCCAGTCCTGTAAGGCCCTGGGAGTAACGCAATTCAGCCCCGGTAAATATCTCTCTCCCGCTTATATAGCCACCCATAACCACTCCTACTAGTTGCCTAAACAGGATGTTACATTCCTTATGCTGCCTTACTTCTTCTACCATTAACATCTCGTGTCTCATGTTATTTATACATCGCCCTCTATTGGCCAGGAAATGAGTAGTAATAACAGTTACAAAGATTTAACAGTGGGGTCTGGCTTGTACATGTACATACGTCGTATAAAGTAAATAGAACATTAAGAAAACCATAACAAATAAAATAACATTCTAATTTATAATCTGACACCATACATTATATTGTAAGAGTAAAAAACACTAAGTTCTAGAATCATACCCTTTACTTTTGTTACACCTTACTTACCATATAATTACCGGTCAGTAATTTAAAGTGTTTTTGTGACTTACAGTGAAGAAATAACATGCACATCACAATGAAATCAGAAAAACAATAACATGGTAAAAAAAAATATATATATATATATATATATATATATATTACAAACACGAGATATTACATATTACAATAGATGTTAATAGCAGCTGTAAAATTCCATAATAAAAAACATTTGATAACCCTTCCCTGAGGTGAATTTTTACCATCACTCCATTCAGCCAGTAGCTGAATAGATGCTAATTGATGTTCCATCTCTCATTGCTATATCGCTACTAAAAGTCTCTAGTTCGTCTGGGGCTTTATTTTAAAAAAAATCTACTCAAAACCCCACCCCTTCCTCTGTTAGTCAGCCATTGACAAACATGTTGTATCATTTAGAATGTGTCCGAGTAGTAAATTAACTTACCAATCAGCGTAGTATTGATAGCTATATGGGCGTGGTTTAGGTGTGCCGACAGCGAAAACAACCAGATCCACTCAACTGCCAAGCTTCAGTTTGACTTTGCCTCGAGAATCAGGTCTGTCACGTTCACGTTAGGCTAGATTTACCAAACAAGCCAAGATAAAGAGGACCTGATTTTTCAGAATTATTTCAGGCATGGCAAAAAATGTAAATGTACTTGTGTATCAACAAGAGCAAATATTCTCACAGAGCATTTCATGCAGTGACAGTGACAGCTGTTTATGGCACACAAAATGTATAGCCCTAAATCTGAGCTATAAAACATTTAAATGGTGATAATGTAAACAAATCCAGGGACAATAGGACAACTCATTTTCAAAGAATTTATCAAAACATTTTAATTTCTTGAACAACAACAGTATGTCACAGAAAATCACATAGGGCTTTAAGACAGGTCTGGCTCAGTTGTCTATGAATTTTCTTTTTTGAAACAGTGAATGCAGCATAAATTAAACACATTAAGATAAATATTACAGTCTTCAAATAATACATACCTTATGAGGACCAGACAAAAAAATATTTTACCCCAGTTTAATCCTTAGAAGTTTCTAATGCAAAAGTCACCAGAATTACAAGTACTGTTTGAGTTCATGAGAAAATCACTAACACCTCACAATTGTATGAATTTGACTAGAATTCAAAAAGATCTTATGTCAAATATAGAGTAAAAAGACATCACTTGATTAATGTTTAACCAGAAAGCTGTAGAGAAATGTTTCTGAGCACCAACAGTTGGTATGTTTTATCCAGTGTTTTTTCTTTTCCATCTACATATTTTACTGCATATGCATTTATTGAGGGTTTGTCAGGCTAGGGTTTAGCTAGCACCATTAAATTGAACTCAATTGCACTTCCCCTATCCACATATTATAACAATAGGACATTTTTTAAATACCACTGATGGTACCACTGATATTATACCATTGATATGCAATAAATATATTTCAGAAAACAACCATGTAATATAAATAAAGTCACAATGTACAGTTCATATTTTCTCTGTAATCCAAAAACAAAGAAATAGCAACACAAAAAGGTATAAAATTGGGAAGAATTCCCCATTTCCATAATTAAAAGTAGTGAAAAAGAGTTTTTATTGAAGGTGTATTATCTCAAAAACACCAAAGACGGGTTAGCTAGACTTCAAAACTAAACTGCCCATATACAAACTAGAGTATCAACTGAGAATGAAACTAGACAAATATATACAATACAGTAGGTGTGCTACAAGAGCAGGGGCTAACTATAAAACACTTTTCCTTCCTGAGGGAAGATCATATTGGTGGATTACAAATTTTAACAGCACCTAGATGAAGTCATACTGGAATAAACTATTAATCTCCTAATGTACTGTATCTTGGTCGTAAAACAATTCCTAGTTTGACTCGTTTAATAATGATTTAATGTATTTGTATTTTGCTTCTAAGATTGTAAACTACGCCAATCTTGCAAATGTTGCTCAGTAAAGGGTTTTCAAGGCAACAGTAAAGCATAAATCTACTCTACCCCTGCTATGCACACCAGTGTAATCCAAGTCACAATTTACAATTCATTATTTTTTATTTAACCTACAAAGAAAAATGTTGCAACAACAAAAAGAGGTATCAAACTGTGAATTCCCACTTCCCAAGTCACAATCTTCTTGGCATACTATAGTAACCACAGACAATTCAGCTGGATTTGTGAAAAACAAACAAATGAACAAAACTGAACTAAATCAACATATGCACACTAGATATGAAACCATATTAGTACTCTGCTAAACCCGTATTCTAGATAAACTGTTTTTTCAAATGTTTCTAATACCTTATGTGTGTTTGATCACTTCTCATCTAAATACAGTTCACAAGGCCAATGTGGTGTACTTCTAGGCTGGTCACACTTTGAATATCTTCATCAGAGAGACTGAAATAGCACCATGAACAGTATACAGACAGGAATTACAGATGTCAGTTTACCTGAATACCAAACTGAACAGAAACCAGTAAAATTATATTATGACGATGAGCTACTTCGCCTGTAAAGCGATTCCCCTGCTGGTACCGTAGAATCACAGCAAATTCATGGACCTATAGAATAACTAGAGTGGTGTAAAAAATTCTACTGGATTTGCATAAAAGTACCTGAAGTAACATACAAAACCGGCTACTTGACGCTTTTTAATCACAGCGTTGTCCGTTAAACAGATGACCTGATTTGGAGTGCTAGAAGAGCTCACATCAATTATGTTATGTATACATAGGTATTACCAGTCTAGTCATTCTATTTCTTAACACTCGTCCAATCAGCAGCTGGTATGGGGAAGACGGTGAGCTTGGCTGAGTGTCCATACCTTATTGTGATGTAAACAATACTGAGTAAACATGATTGGCTGTTCAAAAAGAGATTTGTGCTGCCGTTCAGAAGGACTTTTGGTTATGGCTGATAGACAACAAAGAGCCATCCTCACTTCAACAAGGGTGTTGGAGCCTGGGGGGGCGGAGAGAGACAACTTAATACTGTATGGTAACATTTATAGCGGCTAATTGTATTGTCACGATACAACTGCAATCCGTTACATGTGTGTGTGTCTGTGTGTGCGTCCATATGCGTGTGTGCGTGCGTATCCGCGCGTGTGTGCGAGCGTGTAGGTGCCTGTGTGCGTGCTTGCATATCCGTGCATGTGTGTGTGCGAGCGTGTGTGTGCGAGCGTGTGTGTGCGCGCGTGCATATCCGTGCATGTGTGTGTGTGAGCGTGTGTGCCTGCTTGCGTGCGTGCATATCCGTGCGTGAGTGTGTGTGCATATCCATGTGTGTGTGCATGCGTGCATATCTGTGCGTGTGTGCATGCGTGTGCATGCGTATCCGCGCGTGTGTGCAAGCGTGTGTGTGCTTGTGTGTGTCTGTGCGTGCGTCCATATGCGTGTGTGCGTGCCCGTGCGTGCGTATCCGTGCATGTGTGTGTGCGAGCGTGTGTGTGCCTGCTTGCGTGCGTGCATATCCGTGCGTGAGTGTGTGTGCGTATCCATGTGTGTGTGCGTATCCGTGCGTGTGTGTGCGCGCGTATCCATGAGTGCGTGTCCGTGCATGTGTGTGTGCGCATATCCATGTGTGTACGCGTGCGTGTGTATCCAAGAGTGAGTGTCCGTGAGTGCGTGTGCGTATCCATGTGTGTATGGGTGAGTGCATATCCGTGCGTGTGTGCGTGCGTGTGACACACCAGTGTGAAGCTGTCGTAGGTGGTCATCAGCTCTTCCATGCGGTACTGCTCCAGTAGCACCACCACCCCCAGTGAGGGGCTCTTGGCCTGGGCACACTCCTCACAGTGGACCACGTAAGTCCTCCTGCTGCTCTCACAGGTCACGAACAACAGGTCAAACACCTCCACCTGCACACAAGCACACACACATACGCACACATATGCATGCACACACGTACAAACGCACACACTCGCACGCACGCGCGCACACGATGTTTATGAGTGACTACAAACTTTAGAATTTTAGTATAATGTGTATGAGGTCTGCCGTGCATTTTGATCAGGCCTGGGGACAAGAGATACTCTTCAAGTCCCCCCCCTCCGAAAACAAAGAAATATAATAAACTTTAAAAAAGCAGCGAATCATTATGTTTCTATGTCTACGTTTTAATACCTCATGCAGTAACACTGTTTTTGATGATAACACTAATCCTTTAAATATAGTCTTTTCTGTTCTTAGAAATTTATCATTATTATGTTATTAGAATTTATCTTTGAGGATTGAATACTGGTAATTTGTGTTAGCCCTGATAACATTATTATAACCAACAAAGAAACAATCGAAAGCCCAAACCTAAATACCAAAGCAAAATCCACAGGTGCAAACAATAAGCAATCAGTGCAAACACCGTGAGACAAGGAGCGCTAGGGAAGTGCACGTCTGGAAACCGAGGGCGGGAGCATGCAGGCCCCGGTAACGGCCCAGACCGTTACATATTAACAGAATATTATTTGCACAACTGAATAGGTATTTTCAGATATGTGTACATATTTTTATTTTATGAAGATTTACATTTGATATTTGCAAAGTTATTCATCTTGTTAGCAGGAATGGAAAACCTTAAATCAGACTACTATACTATACTAGAAATATTTTTATTAAGTAAACATTTAATTTATATATGTTTAAGTATTATTTCATTTCAATTTTAATCAACTGTGTCAGTAAACAGGCAGAGAATCATTTTCAATGTATTTCAATCAAAGGCTTATAAATAAAAGGCATGTATTTGGCTTAAAAATGAGCACTTAACAAAAACCTAATTAATCTATATCGAGATATATATGTATCGCCATTGAGATAAAAAATTATCGAGATATTACTTCTGTCCATATCGCCCAGCCCTAAGATACTGTGTGCATGTATAAATTATGTGTGACAGTGTGTAGCGGGTCTCACATCACACTCGTTGCAGTAGTAGGCTGGCTCGTCCTTCACACGGCTCTGATAGGTGATCTTCTTGCCTGCAGCCAGCAGCTGCTCTCGCAGGATCTGAATGTGCTTCATGGACTGCAGGAGGCAGTGTCTGAGACACACACACACACACACACACACAGAAACACATTCACATTAAAGCTGCTTCAATATAAAGAGGGTGTGTGTGTGGACAATGAAGGTAATGCTACTCTGATTCAGAGATTGTGAAATACAACACTGACACCAAAATCTAGTAGTCTAGTGCTTGCGTTATCAAATGTAGGCCTTTCTATGCCTTTTGTAATTCTAAATTAAATTAATTGAAGACAAAGGAGTCATAGGAAACATAAACAGGTGAGCAACACGATGCATATCCATCCATTTGCCGTGGAGGTATCATGTTGAAATGCAAACAGTAAAAAGTTTAATTGTTTTGGGGCTGCTGAACAATATAAATGTTCTCACTGTTATTATGTTTTTGTGTTTTTTTTTTTTTTATATTGATATTGCTCTGCAAGAAAGCCTCAAAAGCCTTTACCTAGATTCTGATTTTTGGAAACGCTAGCGATTTCCTTCACTTCTCTTGCTGCCGATTCAAAATGTGAATCGCTAGAAAAAGTTGACAGAGCGTCGGGTTTCGGTTGATACCCTGCTAAAATATCCAGCATAAACCAGCATGAATTCCATGCGGGTCCAGGCTGGTTCATACTTGTTAGTGCTGGTGTAGTGCTGGTCTAGCTGGTGGACCAGCATAGTCATGCTGTTCTCAGGCAACATGGTTCCAGCATGCAAAACATACCTTATGCTTGTGACTAGCAATGCTGAATTTTTTAGCAGGGTAGGAGCGGTCTGTCCAGCGGCTACACCAAAGAGTCAACCAGCGACATGGCGATTTCTGTTGATAAGCAGTTGCTCCCACACGCACGAGCGAAAATCACTGCGATGTAGTTCTATCTTAAAGGACATGTTGTGATTCCATATTGTGTTGGCCCTATTCCAATTGTAATTTAGTTAGTCACACTCACTCACACACACACACACGTCGCTTACTTGATCATTTTGAAGGTGTCTATGTCGGTAATCTTGATTGTTCTGGCCACGTTCCAGGAGACATGAATCATGGGAACGATGGATTTCACTTTCTTTACCTCATTCCACTCAAAGCGCTCCAGAGCCAGCTGGTATTGATAGGCTGCATGGGAAAGGACAAGGCATTATCATTATTATACAGTACAGTGTACAGAGTATATGGTGTCCAGACCCACCTGACAATCTTCCCTCTCGGAGCTTCATACAGTAGCAGCGATAAACACCGTCCAGGATTACATGACCCACATGGCTGTGCCAAATGGAACCATCTCCAAATACACTCTCACTACAACAGGATTAGGCTAAAAAGCCTTTTGACCCTTTAACGTATAAATCACCCCTACCAATGAAATGACATAAAATATTATATTTTTTCACATTTATATTGAATATAGATGGGAAGGCAAGGCAATAGACTCGTTGCCATAATCCCCACACTCAGCATCGTAGTGCTGGGGATTTAATCCATGAATGAGAACAAGTGCGTCCTCTATACATCGCTTGGTGTTGTGTTTTGGTAACTCTATAGAAAGGCTCAGCGGTTCTAGTGTTAATTGTTACATAAAACGTGTTTAACTACAGTAGCAAGTAGCCACATATACAAGATCTCAACAGGTTGCCCCTGCAGCGGGTTGAGGGTGCGTGTGTGCGGACCGCGATTCTGTCCTCTGGAATAACAACATGAAACCGCAGACGTTTATAACGCGGTTTCAGTCCCGGTTTCAGAACGTTTCACCCCTAGTCAGTAGTGTACAGTTTGACATAATCAAGATATCTAAAGCCATTTTTCCAGTTTACTTGTCTCACTACTGGGAATGTCACAACTCACAGTTGAGTGGTCCAACATTCCAGGCGATGTTGTTGCACCAACCGACAGCCTGCACCCAGTGCACTGTGCCGGCATTGATCCACACCAGGTCCCCCGGCCTCTGAATGAAGCGATACACAGGAATGTTGGAGCTGTAGAGGTCCTCCAGAACTGGCCACCAAGCTCCAGTTAGGTAATCTACTCCGTGCCTGAGAGTAAAAAAAAAGATAAAAACAATCAGTAACATATTCATTGGCAGAGCATCACACTCTCTACACTTAAAATATATTAGGATATTTATCAATTTGTTTTCACAGTTTTTTTTTTAATACACCTAATACAGATACATTTTCATGTTCATTTAATGATTGTTTACATTGCATGTTTTTTTTATTTGTGGACTCTTCATTATATTGACATAATCTTCCTCACTTCTCACAGAAGTTGTTGATGGCCCCCCAATAATGTTCATGGACAGCAAACCATTCACAGTCACCAGGCCCAATGTTGATGTTGACAGAGCAAAAGTTATTGTTTTCTTGATGTCCTGTCAAGAAATACTCAATGTCAGTGTGCTCAGCTGATCTATTACTTTGTACAGACTAATCATTTCCCAATTTAACCCTTGAACAATCTGGACCAGTAAAGCTGAGATAGGTTTAGACACGACCATACAACAAAGTGGCCATCTTCCAACTACAGTATATATTGTAATATACAGTGCATCCGGAAAATATTCACAGCACTTCACTTTTTTCATAATTTATTATGTTACAGCCTCATTCCAAAATGGATTAATAATAAAATGTTTCCTCAAAAATCTACACACAATACCCCCCATAATAACAAAGTGAAAAAAATGTGTTTGAAATTTTTGCAAATTTAATATAAGAAAAAGTAAAATCACATATGATTTCACAGTCTTTGCCATGACACTCAAAATGGAGCTCAGGCACATCCAGTTTCCACTGATCATCCTTGAGAGTCCATCTGTAGCAAACTCAGTTGATTTGACATGATTTGGAAATGCACACACCTGGTACCACCGTTGACATTGCATGTCAGAGCACAAACGAAGGAATGAAGCCAAGGAATGGAACCTCCGAGACAGGACTGTATCGAGGCACAAATCTGGGAAAGGCTACAAAAAGATTTCTGCAGCATTGAAGGTCCCAATGAGCACAGTGGCCTCCAACTTCTGTAAATGGAAGAAGTTTGTAACCACCAGGACTCTCCCTAGAGCTGGTCGCCCGGCTAAACTTAGCGATTGTGGGAAAAGGGCTTTAGTCAGGGAGGTGACCAAGAACCCTATAGTCACTCTGACAGAGATCCAGCGTTGCTCCGAGGAGAGTTCTGCAGCACTACACTAATCAGGCCTTTAGGGTAGAGTGGCCAGACGGAAGCCATTCTTCAGTAAAAGGCAGATGACAGCTTGCCTGCAGTTTGCTAAACTGCACCTGAAGGACTCTCAGCCCATGAGAAAGAAAATTCTAGAGCTCTTTGGCCTGAATGCCAAGCGTCATGTCTGGAGGAAACCAGGCATCGCTCATCACCTGGTCAATACCATCCCTACAGTGAAGCATGGTGGTGGCAGCATCATGCTGTGGAGATGTTTATCAACAGCAGGAACGGTGAGACTAGTCAGAATCGAGGAAAAGATGAATGCAGCAATGTACAGAGACATCCTTGATCAAAACCTGCTCTAGAGCGCTCTGGACTTCAGACTGGGGAGAAGGTTAATCTTCCAACCCTAAGCGCACAGCCAAGATAATAAAGGAGTGGGTTCGGGACAACTCTATGAATGTCCTTGAGTGGCCCAGCCAGAGAAGCCCAGACTTGAACCCGATTGAACATCTCTGGAGAGATCTGAAAATGGCTGTGCACAGACGCTCCCCATCCAACCTGATGTGAAAGAAGAATGGGAGAGACTGCCCAAAAGTTGGTGTGCCAAGCTAGCATCATACTCAGATTTGAGGCTGGAGTTGCTGTCAAATGTGCTTGAACAAAGCATTGACCAAAGGTTGTGAATACTTATGTGCAAACTATTTTCATTTAGTTATTATGGGGTATTGTGTGTTGAAATTTGAGGAAACATTTGATATTTATCAGTTTTGGAATAAGGCTGCAACATAACAAAATGTGGAAAAAGTGAAGCACTGTAAATACTTTCCGGATGCACTGTACATCATGCTAAACGAAGCTCGGATGTTGTTATTCCAAAACATGACTCCAGTATTTGTAAGTATCTTATGATAACTGGTCCACAGATTATAGAAGAGAATATACAGTATACAGAGGGTTAAAGGCTTTAAGAAAGTAACCATCCCCTGTGTAACTCACATTAAACACTACAGAGGAGAACTGTGCACCCACACAAAGTGGAGACAAAGTGAAGACCTGACCTGGTGTGCGGCTGCCTGGCACCTTCATGTAGAGCTGGACCGTGTTCATGCCCAGGATGGTGTGGCCTACGTGAGTCAGCATGTTGTTGCTAGACGTTACCCGCATGAAGGCTGGGAGCTTCAGCAGCTCTTGTAGCTGGGCCTTCCACCTTGGACACACACACACATACACATACACACACACATACACACACAGATGTGGTGATTTTCAAAATGCTCCTTCCTCCTAGAGAGGATGTCAACCAATATCACTAGCCTCACCTCTTTGGCTCCGAGAGATCAATGTTGGTTCCAAATTTTATGATCTTCCCTACAGTTTTCTGCTCTTGGCTGGAGAAAACAAAGCCCAATCTGCAATGAATAACTACAAGCAACAGATTCAACCAACGATCCATTCAACAGAATTCTCTAACCAATATAAATGAACCTGGCCGTGAAACTAAAATAAATGAACCTGGGCGATCCGGTGGCATGGATGGCATCAGAGGTGGACTGGGCTTTACTGTTAGCCATGGTTGGATCAGGGTGGATCTGGCTGTCCGTCACGTCCGACGGTATACCCGGCTCTTCCTCCTCTTCCTTCTCCTATAAACACGTCTGCGTGAGCGTAGCTAAACAGGTTGGCCACAGCTTAAAGGCAGTACAGAGGCCGGACTAGCTGATTGAATCTCAGGTACAGGAGAAGAGATTCCAACCCAAACAAAAAGACAATACAACTTGTACACGGAGGTGTAAATCCTACTGACTATACCTTTTTGACCACTGGGGCCCAGTGCATTCATTCACATGGTCATTATTTTACCTATGTTATTTCACTTTTAAGATAAATGATAACGGTTCTCTTTATTTATTAAAAATCTCCGACAGTCATAACGTGAAACCCTTCAAAGATACCGGTAATAACCAGTTAGTGTGGCAAGAAATCACTGCTTTAACTCTAATAAATAACGTTACAGTTCAGTTACAATTAACAGATTTGTTTATCCCAAAAACACAAGCTGGGCTTGTTGGAGACTGAACCCTCAACCTATGTTGTGGCATCACGCAAACCTTCCCCTTTTTACAATAACTTGCTTGTGTAACGCTGTCTATGAAGAGCTTAGCTCTGTGTGTTAACGTACTGTATAGAGGCATGCCTGGCACTTCCTGCCTGCGGGCTTACCTGTAGGCTGTCCTGGAAGCTGGAGGCCTGGTACTGGGCATACTTGGCGATGGTGGTGTGGGAGCGGCTGCTCTCACAGGGCCACGTCTGAGCCGAGCCACTGGTGTCCCAGTTCTCGTCTGCAGGCTGCTGGACCTGGGTCCTCACCTCCACTGCCTGCTCAGCATTGGCCTCCACCAGAGCCTTGGTGGAGAACAGACCCAGGTCTGGTGAAGAGACAGAGAGGACTGGATGTGCTGGACCGGTTATGGATAGGGCTGGGCGATATACCAGTATATACCGATATAGGATTTTTTTCAAAAGAGATATAACATTAGACATCCATCCATCCATCCATCTTCATCCGCTTATCCAGAGTCGGGTCGCGGGGGCAGCAGCTCCAGCAGGGAACCCCA
>JAODTR010003202.1:0-34618 GCA_025399935.1 Amblyopsis rosae
CCCTTGCTGAAGCTGCTGCCCCCGCGACCCGACTCCGGATAAGCGGGAGAAGATGGATGGATGGATGGATGGATGTTTAGTATAATATTTCAGTGCCAATATGTAGCAGTGCTTCCAAGCGGGGATATCATATCTGCTTCTCTCCCTCCCTACATTTATATTACCATGGTTACATATGAAGACGTATTTAAGACATGAGACTGAAATGCCAATATGAGTAAAGATTTTAAAAAACTCAAGAAAATATTAAACTTGAGCTATATCGTGAGTCAGATTTGTCATACCACTGCCAGGTTTTTTGCATTTCTAATTATGCATGTGAATAAATATTAAACTTTGAAGATCATTAATATGGGATGGAGAGTTTGTAATGTTTTAAACATGTAAGCATCATTTTTGGAGCTTATTCAAAGACAACAAACCTCACACCACACTACAGAATGGGCCACCGGGTAAACACCACGCAGGCAGGCCGAATAGTCCCACTGGCACAAAGACGTGGAGCTGAAGAGGGCACATTGCCCTCTAAAAACACTCCCTATTTCCCCCCTTTAACCACAGTCATTTGTAGCTGGCTAACTGATGTTTGCCTCATGCAGAGCCACTTCACCCGCTTGGCCACCGAAAGCCTGGCAGTGCCTTATGCGTCCAGGAGAAAGCTGGTGTATAAAGGCAGAGCAATGAAGTGTGGAAAAGATTAGGACCATGTGTACCGCTTCTGTTGAAGAGCTTGAACATTAGCGGCTTTTTGCAACAGATGATATCAATTATTTTATAGATGTTTTGAGCCGATTACAGTTCACGTGATTTTCATTATATTTATCCTATCCTCCACTCGGAACTGCTATTATCACAAAATGCGGAAGGTCTTCATTAGTACCAGCTAAGATACAGCAAGTGAGCAAGTCATGGTTGCGATTGAGAACACAATGATATGGCTCACCTGATCACAGATGAGTTCCCACTTTTTCTCATTGTCATACTGCCGCAGGAGCCGAGCTTTGTCTGGAGGAAGGTTCATGGAGTTCTGAAAGGTGGAGAAGAAGTCAGATGTTGATAATGAAACATCATCAGTCGAACCCAACCAATGCTCATCAACACATAGAAAAGGCGCATTTGCACACTTTAATCACTTTCATTCCGAAAACTCACAGACCTGCAACAAGACATTCTAGTCTATAAGTCAGTTGGTCTGTGAAAATTAGCTTGACCAAGTTACCTCAGCCTTATCCTTCATCCGGGCCCTCTGAGCCCTATTGCCTTGCCTGGTGTGGTGCTCTCAGAGTGGATACTTAAAAACAGACCATGGCCCCATCATAATAACCATATATGCTCACCACTCCTTAGCCCAGACAGAACAGACCACCGCAGAGGAGTGAGTGACAAAGTGTTTTGAGGAGAGAGAGAGATAGAGAGAAAGAGAGACACAGAGAAAGAGAGACACAGAGAAAGAGAGACACAGAGAAAGAGTTTGAGTTCGGAGGTTCTCTCAATGTGTGGATTTGTATATATTTGTGTTATTTCTGATTTCTCTTAGCCAAAAATATTCCTTTGTTTTAAAACTGAGACTTCAAGATCTTTGTGTCTAGTATGCCTTTATTCAATGCGATCCATGTGTACTGTAACATAAAACAACACCCTGTTTCGTCCATAAAAGATTAGGCAATGCCTTTTCTTTTCAGCCTATTTTCTTTATCAACATCCGCCTTGTGTAACATGCCTGCAGATACAGTATTTGCACTGTGCGCACACTCGCCTGTGTGCCTTCAGCGTGCTACTCACACCACCTACGTACGCTGGGGCAATAAACGCGCCTGTACGCGTACGTAAGCATGTGAGTAGCTATTTGCCTTAAAGTAACAACACAATTGTACAATAGTAACAGCACGTTAGTAATATGTATGCCATGCTGGGTATCGGTCTGCTGGTCTCCTGCTTGAACAGAACAGCATATTTGCATTAGTATTCTGCAGATGCTGCAAGACAAGCTGTAAGTTTCTGTGCTGACTGAAGGGAACTGGGATCTCCGCTGACTCAGTCAGTCCATCCACTAACCAGACAGCTAGCATTACCTGCTAGTACCCCCTTTTCCCATCCCTAAACGCATTAAAGCACACCCTGACACCGGAGTAGGCAGGCACATCAGGCGACAGTGTCACTGTGACACGACATGGAAAACGGCAAAACACATAATTTAGATTTAAAACCAGGCAAAGCACTAATGGGAATATTATCTTGGCTTGGATTCTGCCGTGTTATGCTTGGAGATTTGGTAGCCCGTTGGCCCGAGGACAAGTGGCTTTGCAGTGGTGTCACTGACGTAGGTGCAGTGCTCCTGGTTGGATGCCTGCTGGGCTGCTGGCTGGCAACATGCTGCGGTGCGGTGGGCTTCCTGTCTGGTGAGCATCCAACTCTTCTACCAGCCTTCAGGTCTTTCCATTGCTAATGAACTGTGACAGGCACTCAGCTTGCCGGGTTCCCCTATCTGCAGCTTTGTGCGTGCGTGTCTACACACAGCAAAGGCGGTTTTCTTTCAGTTTGTGGGTTACAAACACAATACGTACACTTACGCAATAACGAGACGCTAGCCGATAACTAAATTGTGCTTAAGTAAGTATAAGATATGATATAAATATATTTTATATTTTTATTTGCTTGCAATCTCTTTCAAATGCAGACTGTGTCAACCCCTAAAAAATGTGGGTATGGACAAGGAAAGATTAACTAAGCCTGGCGTAACCAGACCCAACATTTGTGAATAGGGTCTGAACGGACACACAAATACTGATGACTGCGTGCATCAGCATTGCTACAACTGTATCGTTTCACCTAGCTCTAGTTTACTCACCATTTGAACGCAAAAGCAAACAGGCTAAAATGGATCTGAGAGCAAATAGTCGGCCGGGTTAGGCAAGACCTACCCAGCCCTCCAAAGTCACAAGCAATTTGGTGTTTTAATAAAGGCACGTGGGCACACGCCACGCGCCACTCTCTACTGCTGGAAAATGTATCCAATGTGGAAGTGCCAAAATCTACAGTTTCTCGAATGGCCATTGAGGCTTGTACCAAAAGCTAGTGTAATGCAAATAAACCCCAAAATTAACCCCTCGTACAGTTGTCATGAACGGGGAAACTAGCTATAGAGACCAAAACAGTTTTGAACCAGGCTATAAACATGTTATAATGTTGCTGTTAAGTTGGACATTTGTATATTGGAGTCAATAAGAACTGACTACTCAAATTCAAGGATAAGAACTGACTACTCAAATTCAAGGAACTGCAGATTTCGGTAATTCCACATTGGATACATTTCTCTCTTGAAAACCTGTATCAGAACCTACAGCTAACTGAAACAGCAAGTAGTGTCTTTCTCTTTTTTTTACCCCTAATTGCAAGGGGTGCTCTTGTAGACGTTTTCCTGCACAAAGACAATAAGACAGAATATACTATATCTCAAACATTAACACAACTGAAAAGCAGGCCCACTGTATTAAAAAAAATCAAAAACTAAAGACAACAAAAAGTGTTTTCTAATGATTTTTTGCCCCCAACAAAGTATCTTAAATCCTTGGGGAGAAATGCAATGTACTGTATGATCAATAACATAATTCCTCTTCATTATAAACAGTTTGCTACACAACATAGCTGCTAATGAAATGGATTAATCTTAGTGCTCTACTCCTGCTGCTGCAGAGCCTACAGGCCTACATCTAAAAAAGGTTTTTCAGCCAGTCTCTCATTAGTCAGCATGGAATAAGGAGAAATAGGCAGTTGGCTCACAGCCCTCCAACCACCCACCACCTCCCAATAGGTCTGGGAAGAAATGGCCTTCACAGCACAGCTGGTTTTAAAAGCAAATAGATATAGCCCACACGGTCGATCTACTCCATTTGGTTTCGTCTCACAGCTGAAAACACTGAGACAAAGTTGACCAAAGCTTGGCTGCAAATGGTAAACATCACTGGTCCCAGCTTTTGATTGTCGTAAAATAGCTATTTTGTAGACAAAGACAAATAAAATGTTTTTAAAATGGGCCTGTAAACTGGCTTTTTAGCCTATACGGACAAAACTCTAAGAACACTTTTTAAACCTGCCAAACAAGTCAAGCCCACTACTTATTAACCAATCATTCACCGATGTTAAAAGAATAATTAGCTTATATTTACTATCTTTCATTAACTTTCACCACCATTAACATCCCCTTTTCTAATCTCCTTCCACCATCCTCTCAAATCTCATCGGTCTCTAACATGGATAAGGCCCTGGAGGACGCTCCCTTGCTTAGACGCTTCTCCTTCTCAATCGTGTTAAATGTTATTATTGTACCAGAATATACAGTAGAAGACTGACACCAATCACTATGGTATCTGCAAGCCTGTTTTGCTGTGGTGAAAATCAATGAGTCTTGCTGAACAGTGTGACGTGGTTTTGATTTTTTTCAGCTCAGCTGTTGCACATGAGCAGACTTTTGTGTAGACAGAATGGAGGGCTGTTAAAAGCCTGGGAAAGAAAGGGTTGGACTGGGCTCCTTGATATACTGGTTGTTTGCTACGACCTCTCATATTACGCTATAGTGTATTGCCTGATCGTGTCCAGAGCTGGCCAACGCATTGAGCTCAAATTCATGCTAATTTACAACAATGCCCGGAGCACAGGAGTGTTATCGCAGCTCTTGTAGGCGAGGTCTAAACAATGTGCAGAGTTTGTCAAAATAAAGGAACAGAAAACATCTTGAATCATTTTAAGATGAACAGCCAAACACATTTTCTATTCACAGCAGCCTACAGTATAGTATTCCCCTTCTCAAGTTGTTAAACATATTTCTTTGTAATTACAAATAATGACCTCTGGCGTCAGGCTACGTGTCACAACAAGAAGACACACCTCTGAACTGCTTCAGGTACTGATGAATGGCTATAGCTGTTGCTATCACATACTGTATAATATAAACATACAGTACATTAAATTGTAGTTTCTCAGGTGTAAAGCACTAAACATTAGATTTAATATTCGGTAGAGAACTGCTACACAAAAAAAAAGATATATATATAGTGCCACAAAAAACATGTTGTTAATTTGGCAAGGATAATAAATAGTCTCAGGCTCTTCCGTTCATTAGCCTAGCTAGCACTACGACAAATGAGCGACACGAGTCACTTAGGTATTGTCGGATACAGAATCTTATGAGCATGTCACCACTGTCAGGAAGTGGGTAGTAAAATATGTAAAATGACATTAGTGCAGTGTTGTGCTTTTGATTATAATTAATTTCAGTCTTTACATTTCTTATAAGCAGTAACTATACTAATGTAACATCATTATGTAACACCTGCTATCAGCCAGACTCATGTTGTTGAGTGTCCTACAGATTTCCTCCATTATGTAAAGTTCGCTTTGCTCGATGAGTTTGGTAGTTGGTCGTCATGCATGCCAATCAAAATGCCTCCCCTATCAAGTAGGTGGGCCTGTGGACGCATAGCCAATACTATGTCCCATGTTTATGGAAGTAAACTCTGTGAGACTTAGTGAGACTACATGAGATTTAACCTTGAATAGAAGCAGCTTGGACCCCATTTTTAAAATGAATGTAAACTTTCCATATCCATGTCAGGGACAGGACGTCCACTGTGGTTGGAGCCGGGAGGGTTTAAGAGTCAGACCGCCCGCACAAGTTAAGCGTGCGCTAGACAAAGCGGGCTGTCCTCCTCTCATCAGCGCACCATGTGTCCATAATCCCTAGAGTTGTGCGGGGGCACAGGTGTCCCTGGTCTGTCCTCAGATTAGCTTTGTAATCCATATGACCCCCTGCCCAGAACCCACAAGCCTATCTGAGCAGCAGCCTTCACTGTCAGGTCATAAGTGCTTATACGTTTTTGAAGCTGTTCAATGGAATGCCGGCAGACCAAATGGTGTTGTTTAACCAATCAGTTTCAACATGAGTCCAATAGTAAGTAGTTTGTTGTTGGGGGGATCTTTACATAAATCTGCCCAGCAAATGAGACACATCTTCCTAACAATAAGAATAGGCATAGCCCTTCTGTAACTACGCAGACTATTGGATTCCCATTAGCTACACTGTCCATGGACTTGAGGAACAAGGCTATTTATGTAGGATGAATTGCTATAGAACACATTTATAAAATATCCAAATAAGGCACATGTGGAGTGGGTTTGGAGCAGCAGGAAGTTGTCCAAATAACACAAGGGATCCATGAACACATAGGAGGGTGCAGCCAGGCCAGATGTTGGGTTGCGAAAGTGCATGGACCGAGGTGGAGTCAGTGTTCCCGTTCCAGCTAACAAAGGGAATATGAATCAGAAAAGTTGTTTATGTAACAGATAAACAGTGGCTCTATGAAAGCCTAAATGTGTGGTGGGCGACATAAATTTAATCATTGGTTTACTTAAAATATATTATACAATGTTAAATGCAAACGGGTCATTAGGACAGGTTAATTTCTCCAGTACATGTGGATGACCATTAATCAGACACTTCACTTGTAAGGTGAATGTGAGTCAATCATCAAGATTAGGATAAAATGCTTCAATCTTGGAACTCAAAATAAAGAAGTAGAGGACTATTTTAATACGACCACTAAGCATAATCCTTTCAGACATTTTAATCTGATTTGTTCTATTTACTGCATTCCTCGATACACAAACCCATAGTCACAGCACAAATTTTGATGTACCAACTATAAAGTCCTGGCAAAAAAAAAACGAATGCAGGCTGCTAATTTGCTACAGTTAAAAACACGTAATTTTAAGTAAAGGGAAACAAAATAATATAATAGTGTTACTAGATAATATATTCATTCAATAGATTGTTTTTCTAACAGAAGTTTTCTTGAACTGGTTTTGCTATTGATATCCCAAATGGATGTACTACGGAACTATAGCCTACTCGATATCCTCGCTTTCACTTTGGGCTTTCTGTAAAAGAAAGAGTCACGCTTCCATGAAGAGTCAACCTGAAACTGAAGTCATACCTAAAAAACTAGTTATTTGCCCACATAGTCCATAGAACACCTAGCAGGTGTCCTCAGACGTGTTTGCTCCTGTTTTCAACACTGTGAAAGCACCGTAGCTCTGAATAACTTCAATGGATCATTAAACCTAAAAGCCCAGGTTGCAGAAATACCTGAGACCATTGTTTCTCCAACACAGAAGAAATAGCAATATTTTTTTCCCCCACTCCTTAGTGAGATGCCCATTGAATTGCTAAACTTGATCGATGCTTTAAAAGGTATAACCCCACACAGCAACAATATCCTCCTTCACAATGCGTTTCCAATGTGTGGGGCAGAGCTTCTGAGAAAGGACCCTATCACCTTAAATTAGAGAGGTTTTGTTTTGATCGAATTCAAACTACCTTTCTCCAGAATTACTTACTGTATCTTTAAAAGAAATGCTTTGGTACTGATGCTGCCATGGTGGCACATTGTAAAAAGAAGGATGTCTTCTGCCTTGTAAGTCTTTTAAAACAGATTGTCTGAGGCCTAAGGAGCTGGAGAGGCCTCCTCTCTCTCTAAAAGCATAGGAGAATTGAATGCAATGGGACATCCAATTCTGCACTGCAAATAACTACTGCTCCTGGACAAATATTATCCAAAGAAATTATTTTTTCTTTTTTGGTAGCTTTAAAAGCCAAACCAGGGTTGAGAATCATTCAGATAGGAAAACTGCCTAAAGCTGCCATGAGAGTAGAAGAGCATGAATGCAAACAATGACACCATATGAGGACAACACTATACATTGTTGATGTTGAACTGTTGTTGGGTGCCAGCTAAGATAACAGTATGAACCGTCCAACATTTAGGCAATTTAACACTAATAATACTACTAAGAAAACTAATAAAATAATAAAATAAAAATAAAAATAATTATTCTTCTGCCGTCATATTCCGTCTGGTCTGAACAAAGAATAAAAAAAGCAGTGTATAAATATGTTGCTTTCATTTGTGCAGAACTGGCTAAACCCTTGTTAATAAAAAGGCAAAGGACAGAAAAGGACAGAAACTTGTCAGAAAACATGAGTCCATGAGTTTGCATTGGCAAATATACAAAAGCTATAGTGTTAAGCAATAACTACAAGCTGTGCACTAACCATTAAGCAAGGCAACTAATGGGACCATTGTGTGTCGCTGGGAAGTGCTAGTGTTCTATCAAAAGGTAAATACGCATTATGAACTTCATGGCCATTAAATAAAAAGCACAACAATAGATTTACGACAAGATAAAGCTACCCCTGGCGCCACAACACTTATTTGTCAAAGTGTCTCTTTACTTTTGAAGGCCAACTTTGTTTTCCACTAGTTTTGTGATAAAGCGTACGCCTAAATACCATGAACATTAAAAAACCGCTGTGTCAACTGCACAACAAAACCACTGCACAACCACTCTACCACAGCACTTTGAAACAACAATTGCCTTTTTTGAGCACCGCTGTCACCTTAGACCCTACTTACACTCAAGTCATAATGTACCACAGAGGCAGTGTGCCAGCTCTAACCACTGTCATTGTGTGGCCACAGCAAAACGAGCTGTGGAACTACAACTAAAAGGTAGAACCTAGAGTTCGGACAGATGTCAAGCAATCTTAACACATGCTCAGTGTTAGAAACAGGACACTGAATTGTCATTGTCATTCAGTGACACGTTCAAATGGCATGGTGCCAAGCACTTCACTACTCTTGTTTGTCATGATAACAAACTAAATTGATTGTTGCCATGGTATATTAAGCCAATCATTCTGTCAATTAAGTAAAAGATTCTAAACTGATATTGACTCATATTCGGCCTGCTCGTATCTCGATAGTGCCAGGTCAACCGATGTCTACATGCCAGAAAACAGGCAAATGTGCAAACTGTCAAGGCCTATCTGAGAACAATAAGCTTGGAGCCCCAGTGGTTTCTTAACCATTGGTCCTTGCACACAGCCAAAAGACCACTGTACCCTTGACCATCTGACCATACACAAACCAGGCAAGAGGCCTTCAAGCACTGCAGCAAGACATTAAAGAACACATCATTACAGACATTGTCAGTGCCTCTGTCTCCCGTTAAGGGGTCACACTCGCTGCCAGATCCAGTCTCTCCCTGAGCAGTCGATGACTCTGTTACAGCTAATTGTGAGGGGGGGGGGGGTCTCTGCTGCTGTCTGCCACTCATCTGAACCCACTAAAGAAACACATATGCATGTTACTCACACACACAAACACACACACACACACTAGACAGTGCATTGACCATGCTGGTGGCCTCTCACAGTCTGCCAGCTCTGGGTGTAGTGCCAGGCTCTGTCTTGGGCTCTCCGTGAAATACAGAGGGGCTCTGTTTCGTACTAGCCGCTGCACGGGACTGGCTGCCTATCGCATCACAGAGAGATGGCCATTGTTCCGCTATTTAATGAAGACGAGTCAACGTGAAATCACCACGAATGCGAGCCTCGCCGTTCTCCTGATTCCAGGCTAAACACGCGTCTCCAAATGAGAAAAGGAGTGAGAAATACAGTCAAATAATCACTACTTTGTTGGTTGTAACAATGCATCCAGGGAAATGCTTTCAAAAAGTGTCTTGCATGGGCAATAACAGCAGATCGCGGCCCCACAAAGCACCTTAGGCCTAAATGTAATCTGAACGCGGACTATAGTCTATGGACTATGGAGTGGAGCAGTTAGAGCAACAGCTAAGCCTACAGTTCCCATATGGCATTTTAACAGGCAACAACAAGTGCAAACTGCCTTAGGGACAGCAAAGAAGACACATGACTTCTGAGCTAGTTTGTTTCCATGTGAGTGTATTATGTTAAACGAGGAAGGTAGAGAAGAGGCCGTGAGACCGAGCAGTCACATTCTTGTTGTACAGTCATCTTCCCAGTGTCCCAATGGGGTGCATTCAGACAAACTCCACTACATGTGACTCACTGTAGATTGAGGTTTCCCCATCCTTTCCCACTGAATGTAGCACTTAGTCCCAACACAAAAGCCACTTTGTAGCTTGGCCTTAATCCTCTTTAATAGTAGCTAATTGATGGTGATGCTGATTATTGATTACACCATAAGTGGTGACTAAATCACACTATTAATGATACAGGGAGATGTTGGCAATCAGTAGATTCACTTCTACGTACAGTAATTGCTGCACTGTATTATAAGAGTAAGAAAATCAATTGTAAGAAAGCATTCAATTATGCAATATTATATAGGCATGGCACTAGACAGTAGACACATTGCCAGATAAATGCATGCTGACATTTGGTCCTTGGCATCATAAGCCAAAAATAAAACAGCTAGGGTACAATACCATATTGCGGGGAAACAACAAGAAACAGAAAAACTAGAGATTATAGGCTTCAGAACACACTGCAGAGCTAAAGTGAGATTACATTTCTCTTTCTATAGACTTATGTGGAAAACCTACCACCTCCATTGGCTTAAACAAAAAATATTTGGACTAAATTATGCCCCTCTTCATGGTCAAGGACGGTCACAAGTGAAATAACTCCTCTTATCACAGACGAGGCCTTGCATTACAATTAGCCTGTGTAGTTTGAACATTCAGCCCAAGGGATTCTCAGGACAGAGACTTCAATGAGGGCTTTTCATTCAGTAGATTCAGCAGGCAGAAACCCTTGATTTCTTCCTTAGCCTGGCCATAGACCTTAGCATATTGCGCATCATACACATGACAGAACTGACCCTTCAATTCCACCAGAAACATTTCATACTAGAAACTCAAGTGGCAGTTAAGTGTCTGCTGAAGATGGAAACATTGTACTACTGATTTGTTTTGGTATGTCAACAGACTCATTCCTATGTTGCAAGAGACCACAGCTGTCTAGTCTTATGTCTAACAGCTTATTTAAATAAAATAACTTGTAGACAATTAAGACAAACACTTATTATTTCCACTCTGTGAATGAGTTATATCAACACAACATTATAAAAGTGTCTAAATGAACATGAAAGCATAACTAACAAAGATCATGTGCAGAGAACCAGAGGGCCTGCACAGAAGCAGGAGCAATGCCTGAATCTCCATGTGGGTTTCAACCAGTCTGTTCTGATGATGGAAGTCATGAGTCAAATGATTGAAGGAGGCGCTTTTCATAGCACACAGCACAGACCTGAAATCAGATGCATCCCTGCTACAAATTACAGGGTCTACAGGGAGGTCACGCTTTAATGTGGCCGTATACAACGCAAGTCTTTAATTCAAATGGTTTCTCGCTGTGATCCAGGACCAAGCTGTTGGTCAAACCTGTAAAGGATGGCAGACTGGCAGCTCGCCCCTTATGTAAACAGTGCAGATCCTATTCCGTCACCTCTGGCCAGAGGCCGTGGGAGAAAAAACAGAAGAACTGTATTGCAAAAAAGACCTTCTAGCTAAAAATAAGTGCAGAAAAATCATTACATCACACATTCAAAAGAAAAGGCCAAATCAAGATGAATAAAACAGTTTTGGAAGAAAATAGGTATTACTATCTATACCACACATTGAAATCAACAGATCTGCAAAATTAACACATAATGCCACACATGCTTTATCTATCAATGTCACTTATAAAGTAGTCTACAGATCTGACTGAGTGGATGAGAGGCCTTCCTTATCACCAATCAAACCCACAAGCCATATGAGAAACCCTGTGACTCACTGGGGCAATCTAAAGCCAGCTACCACCAGGCATGGCTGACAACAATCAGGATTGAACTGTTATTAAGTAATATTAAGTGCTATGTTTGGCGGATAGTTTTTAAATGACCCAATCACTGAAGGGCATCCACCCTGCCAAGTGCATGGGGGCTAGTAAGGAAGGATCCTGGCTTTCTGACTTTCCTCTTAGTTGGCAAGAGCAATTTGGCCATTGTGATTTGAGAAAATAAATAATTGAGTTATCCCAGTGACTCAAACCCTGGTGTTTACAGATCAGCTAACAATTGTTCGTAACACGCAGGATAAGAAGGCTTCCACCAATTTAGTGTTACATTCCCCACCAGCACAATACAGAAGTCATCGGTGTGACATACAGGGGGTATAGCCTACACTCCAAGCACCATGGTGAGTGACACACATTGCGTTGCTTCACTGTGCCCTTAAAAAAACAAAGGTAGTTTTGTGACTGCAGCAAAAAAGTTAAGCCCTTTCTCTGTTTTCTCCAGACATGCTCACCTTCCTTATCAGCAAGAGAATTATATTATTCAATGAAAGCACAAATCATTGCATCATTTTGTTTTTACTTCATGGGCAATGCCTCCTGTTTAACTGTATAATAGTCAATCATATAAACATTACAGTTGTTACAAGTGTGTTACTATACAGAAAAATGTAGTTAAAGTCCAACCAGCAGCCAAGTAGCCTATCTTTTCAATTGTGGCTCACTCACTGGACACAGTCAGCCTTGAATGTTTGATTAGGACCTTAAGCCTTCATTTGTTTAGGGTGGGGTTTACGTTTCAAACTCTGACTTGCAGAGTATTTGTTTACAGGGAATATTCATTTTGACCTACTCAAATGACATGTTAGTATGTGGGATGTAAGGTAGTCAAATCTTTAGTAATGAGCATATACAGTAGTATGGAACCAAACATGTGAAACAGATGCAGCTTGAAGGTGCAAGAGGACTCATGGATAAACTCAAATTGTACAGAAGCATACATGCCTTTAACTGGGCTGCAAGCCTGTTTAGCACAACCTAAATGAGCAGGGTACTCAGCAAATGTTTTGTTCCCCCACAGGTTCACATACAGGTTGACATACAGTACAGTGAATGCAAGCTACACACATACTGTATATTATTATTATTATATATATTTTCTTGGTCCCAGTCGTTTCATTGCTTTTGCAGTTACATTTATAGCTATTATTCTAGTATGTTATCATAATACATTTTATTTTAATAATATAATATTTATAATACATATAGTAGGCTATGTGTTTACAGTCTAATTATTGGGTTATTGAATAGTCAAATATACACCGTAGGTAGGCTATCTATGACGACCATACAAAGCAAAGTCAATCAACTGATCTACTGAATAGAAATGGATTGTATTTGAAAGGCCAATCTACAGTGTGGACAGCTATGATTGCTTGTGCGATTCAAAGTGGGCAATATCCGCGTTACGACTTTATTGTGGTGATTTTCAACACATTGGGTAGCAGTCATTAAGTGTGTGAGGACATGCCTTCGCGTGAATCTGGTTTGAGGTCTGCATGTGCAACACATGCAACATGGGGCTAATTCCTGATAATTACCTTCTTAACAATAAAAGAACAAGCACGGGACAGTGATCCAACGTCTACAACAGCTGCCCCATCCCAGGGCACTGAAGCATGGTGGGAACAAAGAGTAAGGAAGAACTCAAAAGATCATAGTTTTCCCCAAAATAAGTTTCTTGATAACGTCTTACCAAAACGATGGCAAATCTCTCCTCCAGTTCACCTGGCTCAGGCATGGGGAGTTTCAAAGGCATATTGTGTCCCCTGAAATCAGTGTGCTGGTCCATACTCCCTGCGTTGCCCATGTTTTCCAAGTGGTTCTTGCACTTTTAAGAAAGAGTACAACTTTCCCTTCTTGGCTTCAACAATCTGTAAGTCAACACGAAAATATCCGTATGCCCTCCGTTTTTGTCGTTGGCTCCTAAATACTTCTGGTCAGTTCAAAATAAAGCACATGTGAGGAAGGCAACATGCGATAGGTCCAAGTATAGCCCAAGAGAAGCATTTTCAGAAGAGAATGGGGGACCTAGAAACTTGACTCGAAACAACTGCACAGTCTGGAGATTAAGTAAAACGTGCTATCCGTATCTTGCACAATTTCGGCTCCACTCCCATTTTGCAATAATGATGACAAAATGCATGATTCAGGCTTAGCAAACCCGTCGGTGCGCGAAGCTAGCTAGTCCCTCCAGTGCTGACCAGCTAGTTAAGGGGGCCATATGCGCACAATCACATCACTCCCTACAATGAGTTCTTTCAGCAACAAGCCCCCCTTTTGGGCGTGCCAAAAGCCGTAGCTAAGGAGACGATATTTTCCGTGTTGCATTGTGGTACTTGAAGTCCATAAAAAATGATAAAGCAGTATATCAAAAATCTATCTAAGTGTATCAACGATCACACAAAGTGGTTACCTTTTCCTTAATGTAATTGGCCTTGAATTATCAACTTTTTGATAATTCTCTATTTCGTAGGTGGAAGAAAGCTGTTACTGGGTGGGGTCCACATTACTCACAACCAGGGTGAGATCAGCAAGCACTGCGCTGTACAAAGAGGTTCTCCAGCTGCACTGCACATCTCTGAACACAATGGGACCATAAAATAGATGCCCCTCAAGGAAATTCTATATGCAAAATAGGATACCAAAAAATAAAGATAGGCCATCCTCTTTAACTCGCAGGTTACATTGCAGAAGCACAATGCAATGTATGCATAATCCAGCAAAAAACAATATAACTAAAGTAGTTTTTAAATAGAGATGATCAATCATAAATAGAAATGTGATCAGCATAGAATATATCAAATTGAAGAATATGCTATATTAGTGTTTACATTGTATGAATGCATGTGACACCGCATCAGCAAGAACATTTTACCATATTTGACAATGAAGAGCAACAGTGCCCTCTATCGTATTATATTAGAAAGCCAGGATGGGCGATTATTTCTAGTTATATGCAGCTTAATTCACTTTTTATAGCTAAATTCACTATATAACAGGCCATCAGCATATCCCATAGAAGTCTAGTCTGCCTGTTTGTATTTCTGATTCTACATAGTAAAATATGCACTGCCACAATGACAACAATTATTCTAGCTCTGCAAAAATGAATGATATATAAATTCAAGAGGCAGAATACCAAACTATATTTATTGTATCAGTATAGGGACAACAAATAATGTACAACCCAAAGATCTGTGTAACATATTTGCCACTTTGTCACCACAATGCACCAAATATTAACAGCGGACATCCTTCCAGTATAGATGTATTAAATCTAAAGACAACCATTTTATCCATTGAAAATAGCTGATTGATCATGAAGACTGTTTGAATATCCGACACAGCAACTACTTAATATATTAGCTGTATGGAATTTGTGACGTGTTCATTTAAAAGAAAAAAAAGGCACAATCATATTTTTCATTTCCGGAGAATGAGCAAAAGGTGTGATTCTAATAATATAAAATGTACCCTTATTTTATGGCAATATAAAACCACTGAACTGCAGCCTCAGTATGTTGAATTTTCATATCAAACCATTTTATTAATTACATTTCAGTTACCATTTTTGGTCCAGAAAACATTGATATTTTCTTTTAACCATTCAATTTAATCAGCATATTAGGAGTGACACTGTTGAGGTAATGCGTCCATATACACTTTTCTTTGCACAAGGATTCTGAGGAAATATTCCAAGTTAATAAGAAACAGATCCAACATATTATTGTGCATATTCTTAAAAAAGGATGACTAAAAATGATTTACAAATCTGACAGTCTCCCACATACAATGAACTGCGTAATGCATAACCGGTGGTTCTAACCAGCACAATTTCTTTGTCCACAGCAATGAAGCAAATGTGTCTTAATTTCCATGACTCAAACCAGTTAAATTCACCCCCAACTCGAATGCTTAAGAACTGCATGGAGGAGAGAAAAAAAAAGTTCAAAAGAAAAATTAAGAAAAAAAAGAAAAAGAAAAAGAAAAAAAAAAAAAAAAAAACACAAGTGTGGCATGCACCTTTCCTTTTTATATAATTTTAAAAAATAAACACAAAAATATAAATAAATGATGTACCCTAAATCATACTATTTATCACACAGTGCATGTATAGTATGAAGTAGCAATAATGGAATTAAATTTAACATGTCAATGCTGGGGATATGGTACCAGTGAAATAACCATGCCTCCTATAATAATGTGTAGCGCAAGAGGAAGATGAAAATAACTAAAAAAAAATAAGTCAAATTATACAATGGAAAAAAATAATAAAGTGGATGCTCTTTTGAGAGGTGTGTCCACACTCCACTTAAGAAGCACCTCCTGTCTGTTGTTGAAATACATCAATAGTGTCCTCATCTTCCATCTCCAGCTGTAAAAAAGATTTACAGAGCTCAAAATTCTCAGGAAGCAATTAACTATTGGATAGAGCAAAGTATTAAACGCACATTTTTCTTAACCTCACATCTCTTTCAAACAACTAAAAAGCCAGCATGAATACCATGTATACTAGGTATGTTACTAGAAATAATAATGTGGGTGCTTTCACTCAATGATCACATAAAACAAGTATGAATTGCTGAATTCTGTTTTAGGGGACAGGTAACGCAACATCACCATTGTAATAAAATCCACATACTTTAAAAGAACAAGTTAATTAGGGATACTGAAAGTAAAAAAAAAAATGTTATGTATCTGGGGGGAAATCCTAATCCATACATAATGACTGAAACAATTTAAAAGAGGTATCCTTAAGCATACTAGCATGTCAATTTTCCTGAAATGATCTGTTTGGGTTCACCAACCTGTGCAGGAGTGTCCGTTTCATTGATCGGCTGTCCATCAAACCGAAACCTTATCTGACGAATTGACAAACCCTGCAAAAATTACAAAAACTTCTTTAAATATAAGCAAGAATAGCAAATGTTAAATTCTGGTCTTTTTTTCTGTGTTATGTTTACTACTACACATGTAAACTGTGCCAATCTGTCAGGGGGTTTTGCTTTATAGTCAGCTTTACAGACTATACTTACCTGTCTTTCGCAGTATGCTTTCATTAGTTTGCTGAGCGGAGTGTGCCTTTTGATTTTGAACTGTACGACTGACCCATCTTGACCTGCTACTTTGAGGTTGATGTGGTCATTCTCTGTCTTCACTCCTTCCTGCAACATACATGTCACCATAAACACTATCCAGTTATCATAGCAACCAGACACATTTGCAATTAAGTTAAGTAATTGGAGCTCAGTTGTCAGCGGAAATATTGTAGAACTTGCGAACACAGATCGTACGACGTTTTAATATACGATTAGCATAGACGATAGCCCAATGTGAATTTTGGCGCAGGCAGCAGAATGGCGCAAACGAAAAAAAATATACATTTCGCTAAACATCTATATGATATCAATGTATGTCAACAGAGCCGGACATGCGGCCCGTCAATCCTGTAACAATTGTTCTATCAGAGTAATAAAATGTGCGCACAGGACCCAAATATCCGCAAACTGGTGAACCTTTGTTTTCCCAGTCTACGGTACCCGCTCAAATGCGGTATCTGGTGCCTGGAAGCTAAGCTAGGTTAGCATGCAAGCTAATGTTAAGTTGAGAGTGCCATTATTAGCATTGTATACAGCTAGCTAATTGCACATTTGTATAAATATTTATAGAACAATAACTAACCTTAGGCTTTTCTTCGGACATTCTGTTAATCCAAAACTTTTACAGATAATATTGCAGAGAATTATTGGCCGGGAAGCTGGCAGTGTGATAGCTGGTTTTCAGCTCCTCCGTCTTTTTGGATTCGACATGGGAGCGAGCATAGCAATTCACAAATGCTATTGGTACACACTTGTCACGTGTCCTCTTTTTCTCGTGAACGAGGATACGGGGGCGCGCATTGTTAAATTGCGCGTTTCCGCTGATCTGATTAAACAAAAGGCCCTTACGTTTTCAAGGTTTGTATAAAAAATATTGATTAAAGATGTATTTATTAAATATCATTTGAATATTAAAAGCATAAAATATGGTTTATTTCTTTTTTTATCATGGAAGTGAAATGGTACTGTAATTCTTCATTCATTAACTCAATTCAATTCACAAGTATTTTCATACTTCTACTGTACTATAGGCAACTCATCTATAGTGTTGTGAAAAAAGTGTCTACACACATGAAGAAAAATGGCTAACAATAAGGGGAAGAAGTTATAATTTCTTTAGTCATGTGCCTCACATGCCAGTTAACAAGATAAGATAATTTGCCATTTGCGAGTTGTAGGTCTCTGCTGTAGAACAAAAAACAAAAGCAAAAATGCATGTTATGATATTTAAAACAAATCTATGCATATTAGACAATAGACATTTTACACAGTTGGCTATATCTTAAATCAACACCATTGGTCACAGTTTGGGATATATTCAAAATATATAAATATATTCTACTGTAGATGCTTAATTGCATTATTATTAGTATATACAGTATAATTGCAAGATTCTTAAAATTGATTAAAAGAAATGTTAATGTTCCTTAGTTATCTTCCATACGGGTGTAAGAATTGCCCTTAGCCAGACCTGAAAATAGACAAGGAATCAAATACAGAATTTAGCCTAATTATTTATCTTCCTTTTCATTTTGTGTTTTCTATTTTATTAATATGTTTTTAATTAAAATCCCATCAGGTGCTATTTTCTGTGCATTCCAATACTAATCACCCGGAAGGCAAAAAGGTAGCACATACACAGATTTAAGACAAAGTTGATCTATCTAAATTCTTTTCATGCTCGGACAGAGGCCACTAGGCCAAAACGTTAGCATAATATACCATGGCCAGAATAAAACTGGTGAAATTGAGACTGACCAACTTTGTCTGAAATATTTGGATTGTGCAAACTTTTAAAGACATAGTGTAACTGCATCCCAGCTCTGAGTCTGACTCCACCCACTACAATTTTGAAAAATGCATCAAGGAGCTGAGTGAGGGGAGGGAATGGGCTAACATTAACTTTAAGATTTGAATTTGATGATGTATGAGCGTACTAAGTGTACCGATGAAAACCAGCCAGGTCCTGGGGGTGATTTTTAATGGATATGACATGTAGTTCTGTTTTCAGCCCATAAAATGCAGATTTGTATAAAAACAGGCATTTTGTCAATACACCAGCATTGAGGTGTCTCATCACAGATCAATCCTATTATTTAGTTTACAGCTCAAAAAACACATTTTAGGGTGCAGCTACACTTTAATTGCCATTTTTCATGTTTATGTATTTAAGTGTATAAATCAATATTTAATATTACACATTTTAATAAACCGGAGCAAAGATTAATCTATATGTTGTTTCTTACCATATTTCTGCCTGATTTCATCATGTCTCAATTTCATTTCCGTTCTCCTGTTAGCAAAGTACCAAAGATACAGTAAATATATAGACCAGAGAGAATGGCTGCTGCAATCAGCGCACTTGTTGAATCTTATAAAGATAAGGCTTATATTGTTATTATTGTAAAGCACATACCCTAAAATGTTTTACTCCTACTAACAATCATCGTTGATTTAGCTGGCAGACAGTGTTGATCTTACCTTGGAAGCAATGTAGAATTCTCATTGTCTTCCAAAGCAAGTCATAAAACTTACTGCTGCTTTGGTCAGCATAAATCCTCATTACATTAAAATGAACATTATGATCGTACTTCATCCTCAAACCAGAGACAGTGTAAAGAATGCACTGAGCATGTGTAAACTGGTGTTTACTGATGTTTTATACTGTATTACAGATTTCAAAGGCAAACACTTTCCATCGTAATGAACAAGTTATTTAATGGAAATGCTGACCACAGCAACATTATGGCTCTGTGACTTTGTTTAAATCGTTTTTTTCTGTCTCAATAATACTTGTTAGTATATATAGTGTAGTTCAGCAGAATTTTCAATAAACTATTACCTCTCTTCATGACGGGCCTTTCTTGCCTGGTCCTGTTGTTCAAACTTAGCATCTTCTCTTTTGTTCCTGAACATAAGAATATAATTGTTAAACGCAAAAATGTGTATGAATCTTTGCATCAACATTTAACAGAACATTTAAAAGATCTATTCAAATGTGTGTCTGCGCTGAGAATAACAGAATATGAAAACCGCATCAAAGTCCACAAATAAGACAAATTATGATAGGAAGATTTTGATTTTAATGTAAAGATAAAAAACATCTCAGAATCTGCAGTTGAGATACATTTGATAGTTCTGGCAAGCCACAGGAAATGGTGGTGTCAGTCTATCAGAATAACAAGCCATTGTTTTCTGATTGACAAATTAAAATTAGAATTCTCACTTTGTACGACCTAATATGTTTTACATTTTAGTGATAAAACCTTATTTATTATACACATACTATATGTATTTCGACAGCTGTAATTTGGGTCTTTTGAAAGATACAATTAAAATATTTCCATTCAACACAACGTTATGATCATGTTGTTATAATAACAACAACAATATTATTATTATTAACAATAATATTATTAATAATAATAAATAAAAATTTATTTATTTATTTATACTTCCATGAAAATCCATGTTAAAAAAGGTTAAAAAAAATAAAATAAAAAACACATTAAAACTATGTTGAAGGAAGAATCTTGTTTTTATTGCTTACCCAACTCTCTCACACTTGCAGCAGCAGAAGCAGCATACAAATATGCCAATAATAATGACGACAGCAAGTACTGCCATGGTAATGATCAATATCTGGAAGTTCACTGAAAAAACACAGATTTAGCCTAAAACACATTTTCCATAATTTAGCCCAATCATTTATATTTAAATTGAACATATCACAGCGAAAGCTTGGCCTATATTTAACTTATGGTTTGTCCATCCATACCCCAGCAGAGCCCCCATCGTGCATCAGGTAATGGGCACACACTGGCAGGAGGGAGGATCTTCCTCACTGGGTAGTCCACGCATTGTCTAGTTGACATGCACCACAAACACTGCAACAATATAACCAAATGTGATAAATATTTTAGTTGTGCAGATAGATTCATATGGGCTAATGTCAATAACAAGTGACTAGCCTACAAATCTAGTGGTTTATAATGTAGGCTATATTGTTGACTACATAAATTTCCTGATACAAAAATGTACAGCTCCTTACTGTTACATTCTCAAGGCATTTGTCACAACTGGTGTTAGATCTCAAGGCGCAAGGACCTGAAATAAAAATAATGTGAAAAGTGTAGGTTGAAACAGGCTCTTTGCCTAGCATGTGTTAGTTATAAATTCCCAGTCCCTATAGGTAACGTATTTTATAAGGACAATATACGTGCGCAAGTGGCGCAACCTGTATCACATGGTAACTTCTGCATAACTACACAACTTTAACCCAGCCCCGCTCAAACCATTTAACTATGGCTCAAACAAACACCGCTTATTTATGTCCGTTACTTTAAATGTAAGAATATCACGTTGAAATCATAACAAAGCTAGCTCCGTTTGGTAGGCTACCAATCGGTTGGCTAACTTGTCATATGACATCTTATTCAAGCTTCTGACTGTTCAAGAGTCACTTACTTGTAGTAGCTGCAGTCGGAGTCACTGTCTGCGCATTAATTTGTACACAGACGCATATGAATAGGGAAAAAAATAAAAGTAACACTCTATAAAGCCCGAACATTTTGTAAATTACGAAAGTTATAGCTTCCCTAAGAGTTTGCCTACAATCGTGACAGCAACGAAATACAGTAGGATATGGCTATCCTAGCTAGCCTATCTTGGCAAGAGGAGGGGTTAAAAATCACGTCACGTAGGCTAATCAGTTTACACTCAGACTGTTGTAGCAGAGCAACAGAAAGCCATAATGAAAACTGCATAAAAATATTTTTTAAATCATAACTATATATATGTATTTATGGGATTATATATATATATATATAATATGAAGTGAGGAAACAAATACATTGTAGGCTAGAAAACATAAACAGACCAAGACAAAAAAACGTATGAAATACATTAATTTATTAAAACATCTTTAAATTGAGTTATAAAACATAATTTTCTGCCTCCATCCTGCGAAAAAACCAAACAAACAAAAAAAACAAGCAGCACTGTCATAGTGAATGGCATGACAAGCTGTTGGTACAGCCGCCTGCAGCTTACCAGTGTGATTGAAAAACAATGGAAGATTGTGTGACTCTAAGTTGCCTTTGAATTTGTTAATATTGTGTAGTATAGCTTGATTGGCATATGCCTGAATTATTTAGATCAACAGCAGCCAATAAATTCTAGATATTGAGAATAGTGACGGTTCTGATCAAAAGCTCCCAAAATAAGCATGAGGGAACACTTGAGAGCACAACAAAAAGACCTCAATTAATGTCTGTATAATTGGACAATAGCAGGTGTGTAACATCTCAGCATCTCTCTCCCCATGTCCATTCAGCTCCCATAATAAATAACCCACCCCTGCACAGCCTTTGACTAAAACACTTAAAACATCCTTCGAACACAGAAGCATCAAGCAATATAATGCTTGTTTCTCCTCGAACATTGATTTAAATCATATACAATTCTAAATATATGCTCAACACACAAATATAACAGTTAAAAACCACATACTATTCTAGCATTATTAATTACTTGCAGAAGCGCAAACAATTATTTTCATTAAATGGCACTTTTAGTGTATATATTCTAAATTAGTGGTCATAAGCATTGATTCTTGCTGCAATTACGTAAAGATCTATAAAGGCATATACCTGTGTTCCTTTTGAGAAACATTTTAACACAAGTTATAGCTACAACTGCAGCAAGATACTCCCATCCTATCCATTCCTAAAAGGTCATATCGTAACATACTGTAGTAACTGCAGCAAAAACTATTAAAACATGAATAATACAGTCGCAGTAAATCCTAGATAAGGCAAAGCCAGGGAGATCATCCCTTGGTATAATGACAGTCATATTAACCTGAGGGTATCTCCATTTCATTGAACCCTGGTAACAATGGACGCTTATTCTGTGGAAAATTCACTTGCAGAGTGCTAAACGACTCATTTATACACACATTATATGCTGAAAAACAGTTGAGAGGCAACTGTTAATGATGAGGGCTTAAACAAAATTAACATATTCAGAAATAAAACACACATGTTGATTCTATGGCTGATTTCAGATTTTGAAGCAGGCCATATTTGAGAACAGCATACTCACTTGAAAGAAATGACCAGTGTAAGTAACATCAACACAGCTATTCAATTTGGAGATAACATGGTAGATACAAACTCATTCAAGATAATTGTAAAGCTTATACGTATTTGTGCAGATGCTATATTCTTCTGAACACGACAAGTCTACATTTTATGTGTCTTTTTCAAAAGGAGAGTTGTAACCAGAGCTTTAATAACGTGCTGTAGAGAGAATTAAAACCCTCTAAAATATCACATTTTTATTTGTCTCTTCACATTGTCCTTCTACGATTAATTTGAGATGGCTGTAGTTGATAATAACGACCAGTCCTGTTCATCACCTAATCCAGTTGGTCCCATAGTTGGAGACAGATTTTACACTGCAGCGCTTCTTGACGATCATGTTTATGTAGGCTTTCATGATCTTTGTGATTTCCCCAACCTGACAGGGTGCAAAACAAACACAGTCATCCCAACTGAAAGGCAACCAAGCTCATGAAAGTATGACAGTGACAACATTAAAGGTGCGTTAAGCGATTGTAAGATAATACAGTTTTTTTCAAATTCAGTGAATATCTCTCTCCTCGCGGTCTAGCTAGCTGTCCGTTCTGTTTGCGCATTGAAACATTTTCGTTGTCACTACACAGCCCAGCCCTGGCTCTACACAACACTCTCCCAGCCTTGTTCAATTTGTGGGCCAGAACGTCTGAGGGAGCATCCTATATGAAATTGAACAGATAAGTGTTTTGTTTTGATGAGTTCAAACAAACAATTTTTATCCAGCGCTGCTTACTTTAAGGATTACTTATTGTGCTGTGGAACGTTCCAACAACCCATTTGCGATAGTATTTGTCCTGTGTATTTCATTGAACATCAGCATCTTAAAGGCAAATATGTACCTGTGGCGTTTCAAAGAACATTTCTCTCTCATCCACTGTGATCTTGTAGGTGCAAGGCTGTGGCGCGCCAAAGAAAATGATGTGCTCATATGGGAAGGTTTCCAGAGGCCTGGGCTCCCCTCTCTTGTAGACGGACACATTCTCCGCACTCACACTCAACCAGAGGTCATGAGGGAAGCCCCCTTCTTTGCACTTAAGACACGGAGAAAGAGGGTAAGATGAACAATGCTGAAGAACAATGTTGTTTGAAATACAATTAAAAAAAACAATCAAATCTTATCTTCAAAGTCCATTTTACCTCAACGTCAAAGAGTGTGGATCCATAGCCAGGCCACTCTTTGATGATGGTCATGTACTTCAACATTGCCTGGTGCTGGTCCAGCCCTTTCAGACGGGACCACTTCTCCATGATGCTGGCTCTAGTGGCTGAGGTCTCCTCCTTGATCCACATCTCCAGCATCTGCTCTTCCTCCATGCGTTGCTTCTTCATGGAGCCCGTCTTCAAGCCCCGACGTAGGGTCCCGTCCAGGAAGCTGGTCCGCCGCCGCTCCAGTGTCTGGCCCGTCCCCGAGGCCCCGGCGCTCACCTTGGTGAACTGCAGGATGCGGTGGCGTAGCCTGCCCACGGGATACACGTTGTCCAGACTCCAGCTGACCCGCGCCTTGTCTCCGTGGAGGAACTGCAGGCGCAGGGCAGCCAGGTGCTGCAGGGTCTCCTCGGGGGCTGGGAAGTGGCCACTGGTGAGACTCTCGTGGGCCTGGAGGAGTGGTGAGGAAGTGCATGTCAAAACACACACACACACACACACCTATCTGACCGTCACACAATATTATTATTTCTACTTGCCTGCTCAAACATAAATGCAAACTCTACTCCTTCCTTGGGCATGCTCTCTACGTCCAGGAAGCAGTAGAGTTTAAAGTACAGTTTCCATTGACCAGTACCCTCCTCTTCCTCACTGCCAGCAAACCTGGGGGGAAAGTTACAAAGCCAGTCAATTATGTCTTTTGATTTTGGATTTTTTACATGGCTTTCTGTGTCTGTTTTGACATGGAATCTATGAGCTATGTGCCTTAACTGGAACTAATATCCTTTTTGGACATTTTATACAACGGTAATAAATACAGTGTCTGCTTCCAAATGAACGGTTTCTGTAGATACCTTTCAAATTTGGCCAGAATGTCAGCCACAATGACCCTGCTCTCCACCGCTCTGTCAATCATGTTGTTGTGTTCAAACAGAGCAAACATGTTTCGGCTGTCCTCCATAGCCAGGCCTCGGATGAGCTTTTCTACCACCTGGAAACAGCACAGAGAGATGTCAACAACCGCAATATCTCACTTGGGAGGGCTTAAGCTTTTCTCTTGAACTAAAACAGAATTAGACATCCGGCAATGATTTATACTAATACAATTCTGCCAGACCTCCAAAACACATTATATTAAATTACTTTGTAGGCTATGTAGGAACACTAAATGCGAATGGAGAGTGACACATTAATATAATATAATTCTTATACTGGTGTAAGTCTTGGGTACAACCAGCCTGCAGTACCTCTCCTGCTGTGGTATGTGAGTTGATGGAGATCTTGCATGAGCCCCCACCATGGCAGTAGACCGTGGTTGTCATCTCTTGCCGCGTAAGCAGAGCTACAATCTCCTCTTGGGAGGGAACGTACTCTCGGCTCTTGGTCCTCTTCAGAGACTCGCCGACGAAATGGGCAAACAGTTCGATCTCTATGCCTGGAAATAGCTCCTTGATCCTAGCAAATGACATATTTAAACACAGTGCACTGTGAGCTATGGCCACATACACGTGCAATCCTTTGATAACCATTGTCGCTAATCTGTTGTCATAGAAAGGGAATTATCGAGGTTTGAATAACAAGCTAATGTTTTATTAAATAGACAAATGGAACATGGCTTACTGTATGTAAATATAAATCATCTTGGTTATCTTTTGCGTCAATCTAGCCTCTAGCCAGTACCTTTTGAGGTGAAACTTGAGGTAGCGCAGGATGCTTCGGCTAGGAAGGAAGGTGCAGCTCATACAGGCTAAGAGATGCCAGTGGGCACGATTGGCTGGACTGTTAGGCTGAGGGACGTGATTGGTCTGCTTGATCAGCTGACAGTAGACCTCGTCCCTAAGTGGCCGCAGGTCTTGGCAGGTCTGCAGGATTCCTTGGATGATTGGCACGGGGTCTGACACCGTCTCCATCTCCTGCAGCGAGTTGAATATCTTAACAGCTTCATCCTGCAGGCTGGCATAACCCTTCTCCTTTTGCACTGAGACAGGACATGGAGGAGAGAGGGAGAGCAGGGGTTCGATAGACAGTCGCTGTTTCAGGTGGTCACTGTTACAACAGCGACACTATGCTGAAATATGCTTATATATACATTAATAGATCATCTGTGTTGGGTGGCAAGACATTTCTCCTTGTTTCACATTGTTCCATTTGAGACATGCCATCGAAAGTAGTGGCGTAATATTCCCCAACAAGAAACCAGAAGTTAGCTGCTATTACCAACACTAGGTGGCAGTGCAAATATGCTCTTCTACCTCTCCTACGATACTGTTTAATTAACTAAAATGTGGTAAAAATTAAATGGATTCATATTTCATATTTCTAAATAGTTCATAGCCATTCTTGACAATCAGATGCAATAAAAGACACTCACAGTGGACGCTGACATCCCCGTAAGGCAGAGGTAGTAATGGAGAGTGCAAAGGATGCTGGGTGTATCTCAGGATTGGGTTCCTCCAGTACGTCTGTTCCACAGCCTCCACGTTGAGACTGCTCTCCTACGGACACAGAGCACTGTTAATATCAACACACGACGAGTAAGCTCCTATCATATCTGAAATCGTAGCATAACACAGCGAGAGAATAGGAACATTCCGTTTGTTCATTCAAGCATAGTGCACAGCAAATTCCCCAAAGCACTAATACGAGATCAGTGGAAGAAAGCTTTGAGAAGGAGATCAAGCCAAGAACAAGAGACAATTCACTGCACACACAAATATAGAGAGCTTAAGTACCTCACTTGACAACAGTGTGTGCCCCTGGTAAAGGCTTGCAAAGTTGAAATGGAGTTATTACAACATTCCTTTTTTGTAGTGTAGATGAATGATGACAGGCAATGCATATGACTAATGCAATGTTGTCTAGCGGTGCCGTTAGCGAGCACTATGATATCGATGGTATTGAGTTTTCTGTTCGTACCTTGATGTCCCTGATAAGTTGCTGAGTCGGTGTTTCGATGGGAACCTTGTTCTCTATGGCCCCCTGAATGGCCGACGTCCACCGCATGGCTTCGTTCAGCATTCTAGTGTAAAGCCGGTACGAGTGTTTACGCCCATGGACAATTATGTTCCAGTAACCTGGTTGAAGCACAAAGAACCACCACATAACTCACACAAGAGTGTTAAAATATCCTTCTTAAAATTGACTAAATGTCTCATGAACATGCTCTTGGCCAGGATATGTCTTTACAATATATATTGTAATACAATGCTTTGTTTTATGCATTACTTATACTGACCGGTATCCTTAAACACCTTTTCATCTGGCTGCACCACAGAGCAGAGGCTGTTGAGGACCAGTGTTCCCAGCTTGGAGGTACTGCGCTCAGAGGACTTGTAGTAGTCCAGAGAATTACTGGTCAGGACGAACCAGCGCTTCTTCAGCTTCAGAGAGGTGCTCTTCACTCCTGACTTCATCTCCTTGTGAAGCCAGCCTGGGACAGTGAAGAGAAGAAACTCATGTTGACACAGCTGCATGATTTAAATTCAACACATTACTAATATAGGACAATAAATAGTGGCATTAAAGTGACCGTGTATTCCCGTGGGACTGACCTCTAACTAGGAACTCCTGTCCATCGACCCTGGCATCTCCCTTGGGTTTCTGCAGCAGCCCGATCCAGTGGTGCATCTCCTCAGGCAGGTCTGCGTTGCAGTGGATCACCCGGTTAGCCGTGATGATCACAAATGAATTGGGCCTGGGAACATGTACAGTACGTTAACGTTATAAAGCCTAAAGCTATGGTGAAGACGTTATGACAATGGGAAACACAAAACAGACACATTTTAACACTTCATCTAACTAAAACAATTATGCTTTTACAATCTCACCTGTCAGGATTATCTGATGCACAGACAGAATCAATCAAGCCCACATCAAGCGTGCCCTGCAGAGAAATATAAGTGAGGGAATTATATGAATGTGTCAGCATTGCCAAAATATGTGCGGTTAAATGTTACCAATCACTTATGACAGCTATTTAAACTCAGCTCCACACATCCAACAGTGTTTCCCGATACATATTGTGTATACAACATCGTTATGGTAGCTATACAACACTAACCACTGCATTCTTTGGGTTGGCATGTTCATGGTGCATCTCCATGAGCTGATCCTGGCTGGCGCTGTGAACCCGACTGAGCACATTGAACCAGCCACTGCAACAGGTCCGCAGACAACCAGAAAGAGGAATGGAGTTCCATTAACAACCACACGGGGGAGACACGCACCAAGGAAATGCCTCGCAACTAGCTACAGTGGCTATAACTGATTTAGTATTGAAGAAAAAAATTTCCATGGGCCAGTTTCACAGGCATGGGTTTAAGGCTAGTCCTAGAATAATAACTTTTCAATGGAGAATAATTAACGAATCTTTGTTTTAGTCTTGGACTAGTCTAATCCTAGAATACTACATTTTCAATGGAGATTAATTAATTAATCTTTGTTTTAGTCTTGGACTAGTCTAATCCATGTCCGTAAAACTGGCAACATATCTACCTGGCATCTTCAGGGGACTCTGCATAAATGTGGTAGGTCCTCTCCTCTGTTACAATGTTAAGTGCATTTTCCTTCTCATGGTTGTCCACTATCTCCCTGTTGGTAAAATAACAGTGAACCACTTAATGAAACATGTCTGAAACATTCACATTCACATTACATTAGATACAATGTACTTTAGCCTACACAGTGTTAGCGGACTAAACATGGGCACTGCTGCACTTACACTACTTTACTAGATGGCAGTACACAATTAAATAAATGTATGTTGTCGGAATAAACTTCAATTGTATTTCATTTAGTTAGGTACTGTATTGTTTAGTGAAGACAAAATAAGTCTCTTACTTGGCTGAACGGATATCAATTGTGCCCTTCAGCTTTTCCTCACTGTCGTTATCAAAGTACATAAGCTTGGCCTCCCGTAGAACAAACCAGCGCATCTTCCAGTTGCGCCGGGACAGGGTAGACATGCCTCCCCCTTTCTTGTAGAGCCAACCAGATTTGAGGGAGTCTTGCTTGGCCCGGAACCACATGAAGGTCTCGTCTTTCAGCACGCACCAACGCCGCCGCCATGGGATCATCAACCCGCCTGAGAGAGGAAGGGGTGGGGGGGGGGGAATGGAAGATTTAAAATTGTGATGCTCCTTGGTGCCACAATCTCGCAGTAACACAGGAGAGCATATTTAGCACAGCACCGAAGACTAAACAATTCAAATCCTCCCCACATCTCACAAACAGGCCGTCTCCGCATATACTGTATATACACAGACACACGCACGCACACACACACACACAGTGTTGTGCACAAGCACGCACACAGACAGGGCAAAAACAATAGGCGCTTCGCACCAAACAGTTCTAGGATCTCAGTTCTAGGTTCCGTGAGAACTATACACCACCAATGTTTTTTTTTTGTCTGTTTGCATTCGCACCGCCGGGAGTAATGCTGAAGTGATGTAAGATGACTGTTGTCGGTATCTGACAGCCTACAACAACCATGGCACAAAAAAAAGAGCCAAGAGGTGAGAAAACCTTCGGCAATTGGCAATACTTCTTATAATGGAGGCTGAGAGAATGACTGGGGAGACGAAGGAGATGGACAGACTACAGTAGGGTAGGCTAAATGTTAATTCTACATGTTTACGGGCCCAAACGGCAAGTTATGACCACTTGTACAGATAGCAGAGCTCACAGGCCGAGCTAACTTTAACCAAGTCGTTCCCCCGATACCCCCACATACAGTGGCATGGAAAGAAGCTGCACTCACTCTTCATGTACAGGTAACTGTGGAAGTATGGAGGCCCACTGCCATTAAGCAGATGCATTCTGCCGTTGGACACCTCCTCATCTGTGTCCACGTCATTGTCTTCGTCGCTGTCGATGAACTGAAACACAATCACGGACGTTGCTGTTAACATTAGTTTTTTCCTGAAAGTCCTCTCTAGCCTCGTGCCCAAGGAATTTCTGCTTTGGAAAGGTAATTTATTTACATGTTTGACTCTCAAAGGAGTCAATGTAGCTGTTTATTTGTATTTCCAATGCTGGCAGATGGTCAACACAGCCAGGATTTCAAGCATGAACAGATACATTTGCTTCCCGTGAACACCACTTATTTCTGCAACTTCCTACTTAAATCGGTGCCATGAAACTGTCTTACCCACCCCCGCTCCTGACAACCTTCCCAAGACTCTCTCTTGTTGTGGCTGTAACTCAATGCCAACCTAACGCCACAACACACACACACATACACTAACATACACCCACTTCCTTCCCCTGTAATTTAGCTGAATCGACTGTGTTGGTCCAAGCAGCCTGGTTGACTGACAGTATCTGGGAACTGATTCACAATGCATGCCAGCCAAAAATCATCGCTACAGTAATTCCCTGTGAGTCTAACATGAGTCGTGTGCTGTAACATGTTAAGGAGAGTTCACACTTTAATACGTTGGAGTTCCGATGCCCAGAGCTGTTTGTGTAAAGCGATGAACGTGCGCCAAAATTAACATTGGAGGTGTGCATGAGCTATGTGTCTCAACTGTCAAGAAGAGGATTATAGGTAGGCCTATAACCATTGTAAGCTAACTGTAAGCTAATACACTTGTTGTCAAATTCACCAAATATCACCTCGCATTTCGTTAGCTTGCCGTTCTCTGTGCGTGCTGAAAAACATCCCTGGTTCAGTAAATAGGGAAATAAACAAAGTGCTGCAAACTGCTCACAACAATATAGCCGTTTTTCTTCACAATGCGCTCTGTGTGAGGTGACGCTGCGGAGGGATATTGTTTTTTTGACTAGAGCTCAAAGTTAGCAAGTGTTCTCGAGAATAACTAACCCTCCCTCCCTTTAGCGGTTTCTAAATAAAAAAATTATATATGGGGACTTGTAGGACAAGGACTATGTAGGACAAAATCAAGTTAGATTTCAATGAATGTCTATCATACATTAAATGGGAAATAGGATTGAGGTGGAATTGCGGCTGACCGCTAACTCTTCCACGGTGGCAATGTTGTGTGGCTGTTCCGCTTGGCGTGCCTCACCGAGTCAGAGCTGCCTCTGAAGGAGTCCAGGCTGTTCTGCGTGCACGACGACGTCCGCGCCACCTCCTCGGCGACTGCGCGGACCTCCTCGTACTCGTCCTGGTCGAAATCCGACTCCATGTCAGGCAGTTTGCCTTGCGGGGCCTCAGGGGGTCGCGGGATGTCCGGCATGCCCGCGTCGCTGGCTCTCACGTACGCCCGCCTCTCTCCGTTGGGGAGAGCCGGGGGAGGAGGAGTAGGGGGGGCCGGGGAGGCTGGGTAGGGAGGCGGCGGGGGAACAAAGGGAGGGCAAGGAAGAGCTGACGGCGGAGGAGGGGTAACGGGATCTGTGGGTGCGGGGGTCTGGGCGGGGGAGTCCTCGGTGTGGAAGCCTTCGTCCACCTCCTCCTCCGCCGCCAGCGGGGCCACGGCCTCGGCAACGGGGTCGCGGAGGTCGTCCTCGCTGGAGAGGGAGGGCTCCAGCCCGCCGAAGTCCAGCAGCTCCAGGAACTCGGTGGCCACGCGCGACGCCTCCTTCTCCAGGCGGCAGATCTCAGCGTCCCTCCGCTGGCGAAGCTCCTCCCGGGAGACGTCGCCCAGCAAGGAGACGCCGTCCTCCTGCTGCCTCTGCAGACGCTCAATCTCGCGCTCCAGACGCAGGATCTCCTCCATCTGGCGGCTCTCCTCCTCGGAGGTGTGGCCCGGCCCAGGGGCTGGGGAGGCCTCATTCTGAAGGAGACAAAGAGGTTAAGGGAGGATTAGACACCGGCTGTTGTGTTGGTAGGGATGATGCAATGGAATGTGGCTCCAATACACAGCATGGAACTGATGTTGAGCATTTAAAGCTAATGCTAACTTTCAGCTCTTGTCCAATGTGATTATAAGAAGATGATAACTGGACAGACGTACCTTGTGACAAGCACCATTTATGACCAGGGAGGTCCTGAAGACAAAACACAGCAGGCATTGTTAGGATGCACTGTTTAAAAAACACCCTGCCACATGTACTTAAATATTATATAGGTTTTTAAAGCATTTTTGCCAACTGATTCCAACTGAACATGTTTTACTTGATATGATTCAATGAAACTAAAATATTTGTTTTGGATGAAGTCATGTGGTACAGTCTATTTTGAAACAAGTGCAATAAGATGCAAGACAGTTACAATGAGTGTGATACTTGCTTCCTACTTGACATTCAGGGTGAGGTTTTCTGTCTGTCAGCCATATCGAATGAAAACTGAGTCTAATACTGTTGTTGTTTTTTCACCACCGTTGAGTCCCATTTCAACACAAATCACCTGACCCACAAGAGCTAGATTACACCAACCAGGAAATGTTTATACTAAAACCCAATGTAGGTTAAAAGAAATAGAAAAGATATGATTATTCTGTTCATTTATAAAGTGACTAACCGGAACACATCATCGCAAACACGAGTGTGTGTAAACGTTCGATATCACACACAAGCATGAATGAGAAGAATTCAAGAAGTTATACCTTTTCTTCTGCTCCTCCTCTCTCTCCTTCCTCCTCCTCTGCTCCTTTTCCTCCTCCATCATTTTCCTCCTCTGCTCCTCCTCCTCCATTCTCCTCCTCTGCTCCTCCTCTTCCGTGATCCTCCTCTGCTCCTCCTCCTCTCTCTCCCTCTCCCGCTCCTCCTCTTCCTCCCGCTGCCTCCTCTCCTGCTCCTCTACCAGCCTCCTTCTCCCCTCCTCCTCCTCCTCCTCCTCTCTCCTCCTCTGCTCCTTGAGCTGCAGGTAGAGGCAGCGCGCCCGCCGGCCCCGCTGGTGCTTCTGCAGGACGAGGGTGGCCGAGCGCAGGCGCAGGAAGACGCGCCTCCAGAAGTGGGCGCGATAGTTCTTCTGGATGGTGACGGCGCTGGACAGGACCCTCTTGTATTGCTTCCTGGTGGGGGGCACAGCATCCTTCTATTTACAGGCACGCGTTGGGTACATGACCAAGCAAAACAGGCCTTTGGTTTGGTTTCCATTGCAGCACGCCAAGATCACGTTCCCCTCCAACACCGTCAGTGTCTTCTCTCTACCCCTCCCCCCACAGCTCTACCACACTGTCCTCTACCCCTCCCCATCTATCACACTGTCCTCTCCCCCTCCCCCTCTATCACACTGTCCTCTACCCCTCCCCCTCTATCACACTGCCCTCACTGACTACTCACAGTCATGTTCATTGTTTTGTTTGAAAATAAGCTTGGTGGTCGTGTGTTTCTGGGGGCATCTAAACAGTTCAGGAGTGTAATTGTATTTGTCAGTAATAACCTGCTTCTTGTTTTCCCCCCAGCAATATTTGCATTTCCGTTACATTACATTACACATTTGAATAAAAAAGACTGCTATGGTCACATAGGGTAAACAAACTGGTATAGCAGCAGATACATTGTGAGTTGTGAGTGAGTTGGGACTTAATGAGCTGGTTATGTGCTTGGCTGCGTGGGCAGTTGCGTTTAGCCCTGTGACTAAGCCCTGTCACCCACACGCACACACACACACACACGCACACGCACACACACAACACACACACATACACACGCACACACAGGCACACACACACGCACACACACACAGATGCCAACTATGACCACACACAAACTGACTCTAACCCTTTAGCCTGACTGTGTCTCTGCAGACCTCAAAAGCAGAATAATATCAAAGTCTATAGCTGGCTGTCTAAAAGCCAGTTGCTTAAAGTCAGCATCCAGAGTCTTGGTCAGGGAACTGCACACAAATGTAGCTGCACTGTCAGTATTCCTAGTATAATCTATACAGTACCAGCAGCACTCTCAAGAGGAACACATGACCTAGCAGTGAGCATGTGGCTCTCAGTTTACATGCCTGGGGGCTTCTGCTTCTACAGGGTGCTAAAGCAGTGTGGAGGTAGATGTTCCGTCTCCCTGACAACATGACCAGGTAAAACAAAACAAAAAATAGAGGACTACAGGGCCTGACACAGCTTACGCAACAGAAGAAAACCATACAACTGGATCAACAGTGCTGCAGATTCCCCCACAGTTAACCCGAGGTAATAGATACAGAGCGTACTTGTCTATTCAGGAAGAGTGCAACCAGAGGCCATGGCCAGCACAAGCTCTACTGAATGACTATAAAGAATCCAAGGGAGGTATTTAAAAACGTCGGTTTACTTTATTAAATAATCTTGAGCAAATGCACTGTAACAGTAGAAGACCAAACGAAACGTAGGCCTATTACATATTTACTGCTCTTGCCAAATCACACACACACACAAACCACACACACACACACAAACACACACACAATGCATTGAATACGCAAGCACAAAAAGATTTATGCATGCATATGCACGCAGACTCATACGCCCGCTCCCCCCTACACACACACAAACACACACACACACACACACACACAACCACAAATTCCTAGTGTGCACAAAAACCACACCTCCGTCGTTAAACAAATAGTGACAACTGTCGCTGTCACTCATGGCCTCACTCCTAGGCACCCCCCC
>JAODTR010003203.1:0-12994 GCA_025399935.1 Amblyopsis rosae
TAATTACAGATGGGGAACAGCTGCGGGAAGCCCTGATTGCCACCTGTCACAGATCGGCTATCAGTACTCCGGGGACGATGCGCGGGAGCGCGCCAGACTGGAGGGCGCGGCCCCGCCGCGGGACGCCAGCGTGACAATAATATACATTTATAGCCAAGATAGCTATTGAAATTGCTTAACACTGGCATAATGTGAATCTTTTGGTTTTCTATTATTAAATGTATTTTTGTGTTCCAGTTCTAATAGTGCATTCTTCTGATTCTGACCCAAGGTTTTTGTAAATCTGGCACGAGACATCTTTGCGCTGGTGCGGAGAGGTGATATCTCCAGGAGTACTGGGACAGTGTCAAATTTGGCATCGTTCCCAACATCGTCCATTTCTCTGAGGAGTAATGGGGACCGGCGATTAAATACTGAAATATCAGCATTATTAGAAATTATTAGGTTATATAAGTTATAGATTTTAATTAGCCTTGTGATACCATCTTGATCTCACGATTTTTACTTGTCTAATATAATTAGCAATGCAGAAACAACTCAGGATTTAGTCTGTTAATAGTAGTAATCTGTTTTCAAGAATGTAAATTGTGGTTGGAAAGATTAACAGAGAATGCTGTAGGCCTACTTTGCCTGATTTTGTTTTTTCCTTTGTAAAATACTATATTGATTGATTGATTGATTGCTTTTGGAGGATTTTTGCCAAAAAGTACAACTTTTGTTTTAACAATACTGTAAGTGTGATATTGCTGAAAAGGTACGATTTAAACCGTCTATAAAACTATTTATTGAACACGTACCTCTAAACAAACAAAGTAATTTATTGCGACTGAAACCATAGCTACCCACCCCCACACACACACACACACACACAAGGAAAAACGTTGGAAGTCATCTGTGATAGCACACGTTTATTCGGTGGTCCAGTGAGCAATGCAACCACTAGATGGTAGTATCACGCAGGGAGCCGATCTAGAATGGCAAATAATCCAATTCAATATGTGGCAAGCAAGCATACAAAATCAGAATACATTTATTTGCATTTATAGAAAACAGGTTAATTATCTCAAGTCATGGCCAGGCCTTTATAAAAAATAATATTTAACATAGGCTACTGTAGTCAGCCACACAGACAATTACAAATAGCTTACAAATGTTTCAAGACTGATAGCTAAGTGTCATTTTCTTTAGAATCTACTTTTGCACATCATTGCATGTTTTTAATTAATGCATCATTGCATTAATTAGCTATAGCGTAGGTTCAAGAATATGTAGCCAAAGTTTGACTCGTCACACATACCACAAGCTACAAAGCAGAATATATCTGGAGAAGATGACTTGAGTCTCAGCCAAGGTCAACTATTGCTAGTCTCCCTGTTCATACCAACTGTACGGGGGGCTGCAGTGCATTTGATCATTGGGGGTAAACTAACACATTAACCAGAGGACGGTGTGACCAAACTACCGCATGTTTTATGCATAGAACTATATAATAACGGTATAACAAAACAAAGTGAAACAGTCACCGTGACCAGATGAAGCGCCCTCTAGTGAAACTAGGCTACCACCGGATTTACAATCGCACGCTGTTTCGTAACATGCTCTGACATTTTAAGTTGTCTCGTGGTTGTCTGTAGCAAAATACCATTATGCTAGTAGCCTGATTCCAGTGGAAATAGTGCATTTGACATACGCGTTTAAGAAAGTATTGCTATGTTGGTAGGGGCGAATATCTTAGTCAAACCCAGATGTCCTTATTTGGTAAGGGGTACATCCTGAATAATTGCGTACGCCGTACCCACTACGTCAGTCCTCCAATACGTCAAGACCTCACAGGCGGAATCAGAAAGCCCAAAATCACCGGTTATTTATTTGTTGTGCTTAGAGATGCTGGTTGTGTGAGCATATCTACCAGAAGACTCAAAGGTAACTATTATACACGGCAACCGACAACTATATTCTATATTCAAACCAATGTACGTTAAATATAGTTTTTATAAGATCGCGAGGTCCGCTTCTGCTTGCTCACCTTACCGGTAGTAGTAGAATGATGCAATAGTTCCTCGTGTACCCGTCCCATATTGTGATGTACACCCGTGCTTTAGCATACAACTGTAGTTATACTATACATATGCAGTTTAACCAAGTAGTTTTTGTGAAGAAGGTTAAATAGTACATAATACCGACACGAATGTATACAATGGTTCTTCTAACACTAACTGATGTTTTACCGGTAGTCTACTGTTGGCGGTTCAATTGTAATTTAAGCGGGCAATCTGATGCCGCGAATCGATGGCATGTAGGCTACATTCAATGACTTTAACATTTTCCAAACAGTAGATCGTACATGCCTAACCCAGTGATTTTTTGCACTGTTTTGCTATTTCTGATTCTGAGGAGGTTCATTCATTGTTTTGGTATGGAGTATCACGCGAAATTACAGAAAGCCACGTAGCAAATGGTAAAATGGCAATGAAGTTGTTTTACATTTCGACTTAAACGATGATATTAATTAATTATTTACTAGCATTCACAGCATTCAAACATACGTGTGTATAAAGTAAACTCTTATATTAACTACTCGGTATTATTTGTTAATTGAGTATGTTGCATCAGCCGTGACATCATTGACTGTTACATAAAAAGGTTAGTACTTATTTTACAGAGATGAGATGTTAGAAAAGGACAATCGGTGACATGTTGCTAAATGCTTTCTCGCAGGCCTCGTTTATCCCAAGGTGACAGGTGAGCTCTGCTTCATGACTGCTGTTGTTTGAGAGTATGATACACATTTGTGGGTTATTCAAAACTGAACAAAGCAATAATGTGTGTTAATGTGCTCTGGTTATTTAGGCAGAGATGTCTATGTTGACCAACTCATTTTCTTAGACACTAGAGAAGCACAGTGTTTGTTTTACTGTTGTATTTTGGATTCTTAAAATACTTGTGAAAGAAACCAACACATCTTAAATGTCATAGTAATTCTAATCTATATTCAAATTCCATTAAATGTATATTTCAGGTACACCTGTCCATCGAAGGGATTTTACTTATTCAGGTCGTCTAAAAGGGGCTTTAGGTACAGGTAGGCAGACAGCGGAGGGCAGTCCATATTTACATTACTAAAAAGGCTGTGTGTATCTAGCTATCTATATAACTGTCTTATAGTACAAATAAAGCAATATGTTTTATGAAAAATAATTACTTGCAGACATGTCGTCTAACACTAATCTACTATACAGGACAAAGTCATATTTTTTTTCTTGCTCACAACTAGCTGGTGCTAGAGTTAGTTATATATAATTTTGTCTATAATTAATATCTCTGTCTTCACAAGCAGACATTAGAGGGTGTGTTGATTGTAAGGGTTGTTGGGGTCAGTCACAGTGTTCATTCTGTGTCTGCACGTAGCGCCACATGGATACACACCATCAGCAGTCAAACAATACACTATCACAACATTCATATAATGGTCTAAAACCCATGCTGTTCCGAATATCTTTAAAGTTCAAACGGCTCTGCAGCCATTGTCTGAGATGAATGAACATAGTTCACTGATTATCAACTGGCGTATGTGATTGTAGGGTGATTTCCAGGGTTAGGCAGGTTCATTTTGTACCTTTTCTTACCAGGGTTACCCCTGAAGAAGAAAATGCAATATTCATTGTTCTCTTTTGTTCCTACCCCTTGCCTTATTACGCAGCTCCCGTTACTCTTCAGAAGGCTATATATTTATTATTTCTTCTTTGTTGTTATATTGTTTGACTGCTTGTTTGTTCTTGCGATACTTAACAGTAAAAGGCCGGATGTTTTCTTTTGAGGCTAGGATACCTTGGGCGTTCTATTGTTCTAATGATATTAACAGAAACTTGTGAACATTTTGTACTAGCATATTTTAAGAATGCACGCCATGTCAAATTTAAGTTGGTTGTGGCTATTATTACTAGAAATATTATTACGACTACTACCACAAACACTGTGCAGTGTATTTTTATACAACACGATACCAACTCAGCATATGGATATAGACCTTGTTTACACAAATTATTTTAAATGAGAAGTTTCTGCCAGTGCTGTTTGGTTCTTGCGACTGCGTGAATAGTTTACTGTACAATTACTGTAGGTTGAAAAGAAGTTTGCTGAGCCACTGCTGCTGACTGAGGTTGACGTTTATACCCGTCTCTGGTGAGGCCCTCTTGTTTCCACAGCGGCCATACCGAGGCTCAGGTGTCGTAGTAGCTGCCCATTTGGCAGAGCAGAAGGCCCTTGAGATCAGGCAGTGACCTGTCCTGACCTTTTTCTTCTTCTTAGTTTTTTTATTAAATATATATTTATTAAAATAGTTTATTTATAAATGTATATTTTTTTTACTCTTAATATGCTGTGGAAATTAATACTGTATTCAGGGAAGATATTGTCTGGTCTCTCTTTGGGCATATAAAATAGTCGGTACTAATCCAAGAAACAAAATACTGAAATTTAATGAATTTTGATACAGTGAGTACAGTATGATATCTTATAATTATTTTCTGTGCAAAGATATAGTGGATTAATTGCGTTCTGAACATCACACTCCCTGTGTTGTAATCTGAGTTGCTCTGTCATGTATTCCTAGCCAGGCCGTGTATAACACTGCATTCATGTGAAATACGGTAGAAGGCAAACCGGATATTATTTTCGTGTACAAGAGCAAAACCGTCGTCGGTAAAATTAGATGAGGCTGTCAGAAGTACCAGCAACGTACTTTCAGTTCACAAGTTCACTGCCTTCCAAAGTTGAAAATCTATGAACTTATTGCTGCCATTCGTGATGGAATTTACATTTACAACCGTATGTTACAGCATCCTGACGCTTGGAGAAAACATGGGCGATCTGGACAGCAAGATACAAATTATTTTAGTGCAACAGTAGAATACTAGATGCAGTACAAACATAATTGATCTTGTAAAATATTATACACAACATAATTTGATTGAATGTATTTTATTCCATTCTTTGTAAAACAATACAGCAACATATCGTCCTTAATGTTTCGCTGTCTGTCGGACGCTTATCCCATGCTGTCCAGAAGGTGTTGTTCATCTGCCTGTTTGGTGTATTCCATGTAAATGCAGCATTAGCCTAGTTTAAAAAAAAAAAAAAACACATCCGCCTGGATATTAAACCAACCAACCAACTGACAGTTTTGTGAGTTCCCAGACTGATGTGTGCTGCGAATCAAATTATAGCCAGAGCATCAATATCAGGATGATTTTAACCAGGCTATATCTAGCGGTGTGGCTAAAACCTACTACTTTATGTTTAATTAGGATAGGGAAAATGTGCATAGTACAACCTAATATAATACATTTTGATCTTGAGACCAATCTAGGGTAAACATTTGCGTACATACATCAACTTCTGCTTGCACAAATGTGGCCCAAACGTGCCCAAATATTTGTTAACCTGAGGTGTGGTTGTTGCTGCTGGACTCTTGCAACATCATGTACAAATGTTAGTGTCAGAGGCCTTGAGAATTTCAATAGTTCTTTCATGATGTCCAATTCGTAATTGACGTCAATCCCAGTTATGTGGGTGTGTGTGTGTGTGTGTGTGATTGACACCTCCCACACCTCCCCATCCTGGAATCTGACCACCTGCACAGACAAACTATAGAAAACAGCCAGTGTCCTTGTTTGTGTCATTCTCAGCAAAAGTCCTTGGCCTGGCATAAACCATTTCTTTTGTGTGTGTGTGTGTGTGTGTGTGTGTGTGTGTGTGTTTTACTGGACCTGGTATAATCGTCTCTGGCCAAAAGCATATCACTCCTGACGTGTGGTTTGTTGATGCGGCCCTTGGTTCTGTGTGATATGACTTTCTAAACATTGATTAAATTAATGTTTTGTCATTAGTCTAGGGTGTCTAGCATCTGTGTATGGTTTGTTCTTTGAGTTTCAGTACAAAATCTGAAAAAGTGACTTGTTGGTTTTGTTTTAAAACTTAAAACAAGGTTTAGTTTTTTTTGGTTGTGATCGCCTATAATATTTAGTCTAGTAAAAACTCACTTTCCTCCCTTGGACATTAGGCTATGTTTGATATTGGTCCCTCCCTTCTCAGGAACGGGTGTCGACAGGTGTCAGTCTTCTGCACACCTGCAGAAATATGTACGCCTCTTCTCGTTTCACTGCTCCTACTAGAATAGAGATTTTATTCAATTTGGAGCAGTGAAACGAGTAAAACTCAGTTTTTATGTCATGCCCTAAAGACAACAGTAGAAATGAAAGGGCTATGTTTTCTTTTTTTTTCTTTTTTTTTTTCTTTTTTCAGTTAGGCTTTTTAAACAGAAAGTGGGGGTGTTAATTTTTCCTTTTTTTTCTTTTTTTTTTTTTTTGATTGAGTTTTGAAACAGAATGATCAAAGAACGACCCATCACGGATTATCTATGTAGGCACCTCCTATATAGTATGGCCTGTGTTTTGTATCCAGAGACTACTGTGTTTTATTGATGAAAGTACAAAGCACTAACAGCACATGATGCCGTCTTGGTGTGTGTTACGTTTAGCATTATGCAACTTGTTCACGTTGCTACATTTATGCTTGCATTTCTTTACAATTACCAGAGTGCAGTATTTAGCATTTCTATTCATAGTACCTTCACACTGCATCTTAATGTTTTAAGTCTCTTTAGTTTCAAAACATTTAAATGTAAACGTTCTCTAACTACATTTTCCTAGCTGCTTGCGGTCCTGTGATTCCAGCGTTTTGCTTAAGCACAGAGGGTTTGACGAGCTTTCTTTCTTAGCCGTTCTCTGAATGTGGCCAGCTGGCCTAAACCCGTATCATGTCTTCCCTCCTCACACGTTACTTTCCCAGGCTTCTCCCTATCAGTTCTCTCCTGAATGAATAATAAAACATGAGCGGTACAACGCTGCACTTCACAGTAAGGGAGTGATTTAAAATGGGAGTCAAGGTGATTCTTTTACTTTTTTAGAGGCGTAGGCTATATCGTGTTTATTTTTTGTGGGGCACAAAAACTGTAAAATTGGATAGGAACATTCTTTATCACAGCGTGGTCCATGTCTTATATGTTGTGTTGTTTTTTTTTTTTCTTGAAAAAAATGAGGTTTTTATCGTTTTGGGAGGGGGGGTAGAGAGCCAGCGATGCGCTCCAGGAGTGCATAACCGTGCATGCACACACGTGGCTTTCCTGCTATTAGAACGTGTACGAGTTAGAAGAATTCCAAGCTGGCTTCCAGCATCCGTGGCATTATTCCCTTCCCTTTCCAGGAGACACGCCAGACAAGACCAAATGACCCCCGTTGAGTGCAGTTTTATGAGACCCCCACCCCCCGCACATGTTGAAAACCCTGTTCCCATAATGTCACTGTTCTCGGTCACTGTAGTAATAAGGCTAAGCCCTGGCGTTGGCTAAATCATCGGCCATTCGTTCACAACGTGAGGCATTCCTCTTTGTTTCCCCCGCAGGTCTTAATCCAACACGGAGCCCAGACGTGCTGCTAACCTGCAGTCAACGCACCAAGGAGAGCACACCCCAGCGTCCCCAACACACTAGCGTCGTGTACCTGCTTTCTCTCCACCGCACGCATCCTCCCCCACGGTAACCATGGCAAAGCACCTGGCCACGCTGGGCCGCGCCCTCCTCCGCCGCCGGCCGCTGGACTGCTCGGGCGAGGAGACCCGCTTCGCCCGCTGCCTGTCCACGCTGGACCTGGTGGCGCTGGGCGTGGGCTCCACGCTGGGCGCCGGCGTCTATGTGCTGGCGGGCGAGGTGGCCAGGGAGAAGGCCGGGCCGGCCATCGTCCTGTGCTTCCTCATCGCCGCCCTCTCCTCCATGTTGGCGGGGCTCTGCTACGCCGAGTTCGGCGCCCGCGTGCCCAAGACGGGCTCGGCGTACCTCTACAGCTACGTGACCGTGGGCGAGATCTGGGCTTTCATCACCGGCTGGAACCTCATCCTCTCCTACGTGATTGGTGAGTGAGTGAGTGAGTGTGAGAGTGTGTGTGTGTGTGTACTCACACCAGCTAGCTAGAGGGTGCACCGCCACCAATACGTCGACGTTTGGGGAAATGTGCTCCCACGCTTTCGTTTGTAAACACAGTGCATGTGTGCTCGGCACCCATTGCCCTCTGCCGCCGCGCCACAGTCGTGTTCATCTTCTCCAGTTTGGCATTTAGCTGGTGAGGCATTGATAGATAAACATTGGTTGTTGCCATCGGTGACTGCCTTCTTCTTTGTAGATAATTGCAGTCAAAAGGGCCGATATCCGAACTTGTATCTAGGCACTTTGTTTGATGATTGAATGATACGTTGACGTGGTAGTAGTCACGGTGACGAGATGCTGTAACTATTCTAATATAATATTGGTTGCTTAATTGCTGGTGTGTGACCTGTCCAGCTATTGACAAATGTACTACATGCAAGTCGCTTTGGATAAAAGCGTCTGCCAAATGCCGTAAATGTAAATGTCGTCGGCTGATAGACATGTGGCACTCTTCCAGCTCCTGCAGTGTTAATTTCTGGTCTTTCTTTATTTATTAGGTACGGCCAGTGTGGCGAGGGCTTGGAGCTCCACCTTTGATAACCTGGTAGAGCAGAAGATCTCGGGCTTCTTCAAGGCCTCCATGGCCATGAAGGTGCCTGGCAAAGTGCTGGCAGAATACCCAGACCTATTCGCCCTCATTCTTGTGCTGCTGCTCACGGGTGAGTTCTTAACTGCTGCTAGCACACTCGTTATATAGTGTAATGAGTGATATAGAAATGTCTGTTTCTAAGAGTGGATTAAAGGTAAAGGCATGATGCATTGCACTAGAGGTGGACAAGCAGAATCCCCTGCCAGAGATCCATGTCAGTGCATGGTTGGCGCAAATAACCTGCTTGGGATTTTCACTTTGTGGACCTGTCGTCCAGTACTGCGAGTGGGAGGTGATGAAAGGTGCTCGACAATGTCCTTTCCGCTCGTATGTCGCTCCAGGGCTGCTGGCGTTTGGCGTGAGTGAATCGGCGTTGGTGAACAAGATCTTCACGGGCATCAACCTGGTGGTGTTGGGCTTCGTCATCATCTCTGGCTTCGTCAAGGGGGACATGTCTAACTGGGACCTGACGGAGGACGACTACCTAAAATACTACAACAGCAGCAACAGCACTAAAGAGTTGAAGTCAGTATTCACTGCTGCGGACAGTGACGTCTCAAGTCTTCTCTCTGTTTTCACACATGACTTGTGACTAATTGCTGTTGTATTTCTCTCTCCGTCATGTTCTGTGCTGTCCAGCATCGAAAAGAACTTCGGCGTAGGCGGTTTCGCGCCGTTCGGTCTGAGTGGGATTCTGTCTGGTGCAGCCACCTGCTTCTACGCCTTTGTGGGCTTCGACTGTATCGCCACGACCAGTGAGTAGTCCAAACGTTCACACACCCCTTTGGACTCGGCCCCCTAGACCACAAGTGGTTCGACAGCTTGAGAAAACCTAGTTCTGGGTTCTTTATTTTGTGTGTAGCTTTTAGAAGTCAGAAACGATTTAAGATTATCTTAACGCAATGCAAAGTCAATAAAAAGCTAAATAATGCCCCCCCCTTTCCCTTCCCGGGGTGGGCAGGACTTAAATGCGCTCTGTCATAGGCTACTGGCATTGGCCTTTGGTGTTGGCTCATGCCCGCAGCTGGCTGAATTAGGCTTGCCTAGTTTTTACTTGTTTAAGGTGAGGTTACAACCCGTTCATACGTAGGCAATGAAAAATATGTTAAATAAATGTAATTGTCCTTAAACTCCACACCTTTTTTTATTTTTATTATTAAGGTGTGTGTAGCTATCTATTAACTATTCGGTTACAGCTCGAAGTGCCGTTTAGGACTTAGGTATTTAAAAAAGGCCTTGACGGTATTAAATTGTACATCCGGGTGTGTGCGTGCTTGCGTGTGTATGTGTATGTACACCATGAACTAACAGTGGGGCAGGTGTAAGAGTATGAACGTACGTCATGTGAATACAGCAGAGGGGCCGTCCCTCTAAGCCAGGCCTGACCTGTGCAGTCTGTCCCACTGACTCATGGTTATACTTGTTGTGTGCTATCTCCCAGGCGAGGAGGCCAAGAACCCAATGCGGTCCATACCCATCGGCATCGTGGCATCGCTGCTGATCTGCTTCTTCGCCTACTTCGGCGTGTCCGCGGCCCTGACCATGATGATGCCCTACTACAAGCTCAACACCCAGAGCCCCTTGCCCGAGGCCTTCAGCTACGTGGGCTGGGCCCCTGCCAGATACATTGTGGCTGCAGGGTCCCTGTGTGCCCTGTCCACCAGGTGAGCACGGCAGCCATGTTGTTCTTGGAGTTCAAGGGTTGACTACGTGTGCCAGTACAGACTAGTCATGCCAAATGGTTTTGGAAAATGATTTGAACTGGCGTCATGCCGCTTGACACCAGTTAGTGTGTAAAGTGCATAACTCACACATAAGCCGTGGCCTCCTCTTCCAGTCTCCTGGGCTCCATGTTCCCGATGCCCAGGGTAATCTACGCCATGGCCGAGGATGGATTGCTCTTCAGATCCCTCTCCAAGATGGATCCCCGCACCAAGACCCCTCTACTGGCTACCGTTGTCTCTGGCATAGTGGCAGGTAGGCAGGGTCTTCTTTTCCACCATTTTGGTGAAGCAAAGACTTGTGTGTGTGTGTGTGTTTTCTGTCTCCCTCTGCACTTCTTTTTAATTAATTGATTAAATGTTTTGCACAGTTGTATTTGTAAGTGCAGGAAGGCCAATGCCTGTCTGTCTGTTGGTCTGACAGGACCATAGGCCTGTACATTGAAATCTGCTGAATGTAGCTAGCTTGCTGACAGGCTGTGCTATCAGGATAAATAGCACTGCACTGTGAGCAACGCTTTTATTTTGTAGCCTGGAAATAAAAACTTTTTCAAGCTACATGCAAAGCACAAGTTTTATTTTGAAACTATTTTTCTTTCTTTCATTACAGTGTATATATAACTGTAGATGTGATAAAAAGCCATTTCCTGACTGACCTCCCTGCTCTCCCCCATGCAGCTGTCATGGCCCTCCTCTTTGACCTGGCTGCGTTGGTGGACCTCATGTCCATAGGAACACTGCTGGCATACTCCCTGGTGGCCATATGCGTGCTCATCCTCAGGTAGCCCAGTCTCCCAACACCCTCTACCATACCCTTAAACATAGTAGACACGGGAGGGAGGGGGGTGGGCAGGCAGGGCTTGTACTTGCGAAGGCTTTGCTCATTGGTGGGTGGCTTGAGGTTAAAGGTCGCGCCATCGCTAAAGCGTCTCTAATGCCGTGTGCGCGGTTCAAACGGAGTGCATCACAGCCTGCAACCTTAAGCCTCGCCGCATGTGCGCAGTAGCACAGCATAAAATACAATAGTTTTTGTTGATTAGGTATTAGGTATGATTGACTGCTGCTGCTTGTGCACGACAGCAGCGGGCACGAGCATAGGACTGTCGCATGGCTGTTACGTCGTGACAAATTATCGCCCAAACTGGCTTTATTGACATTGTTAGAATAAACTGCGTGTACATACCGAAAACACAGTATGTACTTAGGGGAGAAGATTATTATGAAGCGCCATATGAGCCAGTTTGTTTTGTTTGCTAAGCAGTAACACCAAATATGATCGCTAGCCAGTATTTCCAGGTGCAGTACCTTCATTCGCCACAAGGCACGGCTGCTACAAAGCAGAGAGTCAGACCCTGCGCCCAGCCAGCCGAGCACGGGCGGTAAACACGCGCGCGCCATGTCAACCGTGCCTCCTCACCCTCTCCAGGTATCAGCCTAGCTGCCCGAGCTCCTCCAGCCAGACGGAGAAGCTGCTGGACCTGTCCGGAGAGGTGAAGGTGGTCACCATCGGGGGGGACAGCGGCGACGAGTACAGCATGGAGACGGAGGACAAGCAGCTCCAGGAGAGGTTCACCGCCAAGATGCTCCTGTTCCCGGGCAGCCAGACGCCCACGCGGACCTCCGGGACCATCGTCTACATCACCACAGCTGTCATTTGTAAGGGACTCTTTGGTTGCCTCTATTGAAGTCCTGCTAACCTAGACATGCTCATTTGAATGATCATTAACGGTACCTGTGCTTTTCCGGGGGGGGGATTTAGACCCAGATGGTAAATGACCACCGTGCTATTGTGTCCCCACAGCCGTGCTCATCACTGCGCTGTGCATCGTGTTAGCCACGTGCCTGGAAGAGCTGATGGCTGCGCAGCCAGGCGCGCTGTCGGCGTGCGTCCTCCTGTTTCTGCTGTGCATCTCCTGCGTCGTCGTCATCTGGAGGCAGCCCGAGAGCAAGGAGGCCCTCACCTTTAAGGTCCGCCCTGAGCACGCGCACGCACACACACAAATGAACGTTCTCGTCTAGCATCCAGCGAACCTTCGCGTCGGAGGGCGCTCCCGGAAGTATCCGTCATGTTCTTGACCCGGTCCGTCCGCCTCTGTTTTGTCCAGGTGCCCCTGCTGCCCTGGCTGCCTCTGTTCAGTGTGTTCGTCAACATCTACCTCATGATGCAGCTGGACCTGGCCACGTGGTGCCGCTTCGCTGTCTGGATGGCTATTGGTAAGAGAATACCACCGTACAGTACACTGGTCAACCAAAGGGTTATGGCCTTAAATGCAGGGCTCGACATTAAGGCTTGTCCGGGACAAGTCCATTTTTGAAGGGGCAAGTGCAAGAGGATTTTACTTGCCGGACCAGACAAGTTGTCCGAATTTAAAATGTAAATGTCAATAATGAAAAATATACCTTCAATATAGGCAGACGTGTCACTTGTTACGTCATTTTAATGAATTGTTCCATTTATAAATAATATAGAGCCCCATGCATGCACCGCAATAACGATGATTCCACCGGTGTGTGCGCACATTATGGCTCCGACGCGGGCTTGTTCCATTCTCGAGACGTCAACTTACCGGAAGCGGAGCGCAGCGAGGCAGATGTATTGGCGAGATCAACAAAACTATACTACTTTGCCTCTCCGACATTGACTTC